>CM043021.1:95046661-95119259 GCA_023690525.1 Holotrichia oblita | reverse complement strand
GTAAGAAAACGAAAACGGTGCTATATTTGCCCATCAAAGAAAAGCAGAATGTCAACACAGTTATGTGATAAGTGTGAGCAAACGGTTTGTGGTGAACATTCAGAGAAAATACTCACGTGCACAAATTGCAAACTACATAAATAACTTTCAAATATTGTACTATCTTGTACTATTTTTAAATTATATCTTCTGACACACAATATTCTTTCTATATGTTTTAATGTTACTGTATCCCTAATACATAAAATAAATAATGCATATTTTGCTATTATTTACATCAACAATGTGTACAAATAGATGTGTGCCTGTGAGGCACACCTTGGTAGGACACGTTACGATAAAACGTTAGTAGGACTAGGGTTAAATCAGCAAGAATGAAAGCCTATAAAATGTATCCCGTCCATGAGTTAACTGAAGATGATCCAGATCGTAGACTACATTTTTGCGAAACAATGACGGAATTGATCGAGCAGCAGCCTAATGTTTTAGATCACATCATTTTTTTCAGATGGGGCAACGTTTTGTCTCAACGGCACTGTGAACAGACATAATTGTCGCTACTGGTCAATTGAAAATCCGCATTGGATTGAAGAGTCCATACACAGCGTCCTCCAAAGGTGAATGTCTGGGCTGGTCTTGTTGGAAACAACATCATAGGACCATTTTTTATAAGAGGAAATTTAACTGGCAACGTCTACTTAAATTTATTACGCAATGAGGTTGTTCCAGCACTTGCGGCCCTCTTTCCAAATGCAAACATAGGTGATCACCCTAATGCACATTTTTGGTTTCAACAAGATGGAGCTCCCCCCATTTTGCCCATAATGTCCGCGATTATTTGATTGAAATTTTTCCGGAACGTTGGATCGGACGTAGAGGAGCAATCGAATGGCCAGCACGTTCGCCAGATCTCTCGCCATTAGATTTTCTTTTGGGGTCACTTGAAATGTCAAGTGTACAAAAAATCGTCCCCATAATCTTGAACAATTGGAAGAGAATAGTTCAAGAAGCCAATCGCATCACTCCAGAACAAATACAAAATTCAATAAGAAATTTTACTGACCGTTTACATTTTTGTCAAATTGTAAATGGAGAGCATTTTGAACAATTATTGTAATCGCAATCTGAATAGACAGGTATCTTGATTTTTCTGTATTAGGACACTTTTTTAATATTTTAACTGTTTTCTTGTGAATAAAAATAAACATCTTAATACTTCCTGAACGTAGTTTTTTATTTTGCATTCAAAAGTGTTAGAAAAATCTGGGCGTTCCGTTTAAAAAAAAAAAGTTGGACGTATTGTCGATTAAACCGGAAGTGAAAAAATATAAACTGTATTGCATAAAATGCATTTATATTAACTATACCCCCATATCAAATTTCAGAAATCATAATTTTCAAATAACAAAGTTATTCGACCGTCTCAGGACTTTTTACTAACGCTGTATAATCCTTAACGTTTAATAAGATACGCGTGCAATATATAATGTTATACGTCTTACCACTTGAAGTTTGTAATATTAGTAGACGCTTCATTTCTCGTAATTTTACATATATAACAACTCGGTGGGTAATGATGCGTGATTAGGGTCAATGTCGAGGAGGAGAATGATTCCTCGCCGAATAAAATTTCCCCGCTGATTTCTGTTTAAATTAAAAACAATTTAAATGATTGATCCAGACGAACGCCTCACCTTAATCGATTCGGCGGTATTTTCGCCGCGACATTGTAAGAATTATAGTAGTCGTAATCAATTAAGTCTTGGGACTCTATCGTTTCAATTTAGCCGGTCGATATTATTTAATTAACATATTCAATATTGAAGGCAGCACGCTATGCCACCGAGAAATGTCAAATATTATGTCTTTATAGTCGTGCAACAATAATAAATTTATACGCTTTTAAAATGTTATACAAGAAGCATTGTTAGCTGCATCGATATTGTGTGGGCACTCGATGTAGGTTAAACTATTATATCCAGACGAAATCAATCAAATTATATAACAGTATTATGTCGGTTTATACGGTTTAAATTGGATAAATCGGGGCTATATAATATCATGCGGTGATTTAATGCAGTTAGAAATATTCTGTTGTGCAAAGTGAATAGCTTTATGGTAATAAATGAGTTAGATTCTCTGCTTAAGAAACGATGAAGCAAATATTGAAATAAAATATCAAGAAAAATTTAACAACATTTTCTTTGTATGTTCTTCCATTTCTCGTTCGCTTGGTTTGAAATGATGACAAACTTTAAGATTAGCAGGCTCTTTCCAAGATTTTGAGTTAATTTAGGTTATCTTTCAGAGCAGTAGGACGAACTGACGATAAGAAAATAACGAGTTGGTGATCTCAATCATGTCAAAAAGTTAGGGAAATTTTAGGGAATAATTAATAATAAATTAGGGAATTTAATTACTCAGATAATGATTGAATATAGCATACAAATCAAATGTTTTCGTTCGGTCCTTTAAAGTAATCTGGAAAGATTTCACTTGGAAAGTAGAATCGAAAAAAAGTGTACTAAAAAAAAAGTTGTCTATAATATAGGCGCTCATGGTATATTGTTGGAATTCACCCTGCGGGCAAATGCAATGAAAATAGATCAAGCATTAGAAGCGGGCTATGTGGTTTCGACCTTCCAGGTCTCATCAGCGCTACTCAGAATGCAAGATCTAATTTCACTGCCTTTCACCTCTCAACTTACGTGTATGGTACTTCAAACAATGGACTAATTCCAACCTGGCGCCCTCTAGCGAGCAATGTAGGAAGTAGCACACCGCAAAGGCGTCATACAAAAGTCGGCCTATTATAGGCATTTTTTTTGGTTTTTACATTGGCAGCTTTCGACGTTTTCATAAGTTCACGCAAGAATAAATAGACTCGAAAATGTTGACCAAAAACCAAATCAGAGGACTCCAAACAGTGGATTTTAAATAATCGGGTCAACAAATTAGAATTAAAAAATCGGCACAAAAAATGACGTCGTAAAAAAGGAATTTAGAGAAGTAAAGAGAAGAAATTGAGGATTAAAAAAACTAGATTAAAACAAAAGAAGAAAGTGGACTTGAAAAAGCAGATAAAAGACAAATCCAGGAAGGTTGACAAAGAAAACTGGACTCAAGAAAGTAAGAATTAACTAAAAAAAGTGAATTGTAAAGTTACTAGTAGGTAACGGGTTATAAAACCAGCTTAGCTGATATTGGGAACAAGTTATCTGATTTGATTCGTTTCCTAATATCAGCTAAGTTGGTTTTATTACGCTGAAGGAGTAGTGGTTGGGGGTGTCCAGAGCGTCTCGTTAGTGACTAACTAATGAACTATAAATAATCGAGCCAAAGAAGTAAATCCGAAATCAAGAGAGTAGACTGAAAAAGGAGAGCTGAAAGGGACACAAAATCTATAATCAAACAAAAAGGTTGGCACAAGAAAGTGAATTCGATTAAAAAAGGTGTGCTCGAAGGGCTTGACTCAAAAATTAAAAAAATATCGATCTACAAACAGCGGAGCATAGTAGTCGATTCAAGAAAACAAAAAGCGAATCCAAAAAAGTGTGATCAAAAAAGAACAAAAAAACTGAAAAAGAATGAACTCGAAATAGTTGAAAGTAGACTTAAAACGTGGACTCGAAAACAAGTGGGCTCAAAAAAGGATAAAGCAGCTTCAAAAATCTAGACTAATAAAAAGTGGATTAAAAAAATGAGAAGAGGCCAAAAAGTTTGATTTCAGGCATTTTTGAATTAATTTTTTTTATGATTTTTGGACTTTCTGATTCTTTAAGAGCTATTTATGCCGATAATGGATGGATGTTAATTGGTTTTACATAAATCCGAAACCAAGAGAGTAGACTGAAAAAGGAGGGCTGAAAGGGACACAAAATCTATAATCAAACAAAAAGGTTGGCACAAGAAAGTGAATTCGATTAAAAAAGGTGTGCTCGAAGAGCTTGATTCAAACATTTTAAAAATATCGATTCACAAACAGTGGAACATAGTAGTCGATTCAAGAAAACAAAAAGCGGATCCAAAAAAGTGTGATCAAAAAAGAGCAAAAGACCTGAAAAAGAATGAACTCGAAATAGTTGAAAGTAGACTTAAAACGTGGACTCGAAAACAAGTGAACACACGTAAAAAAATCAAGTATAGTGCGCTCAAAAAAGGATAAAGCAGCTTCAAAAATCTAGACTAATAAAAAGTGGATTAAAAAAATGATAAGAGGCCAAAATGTTTGATTTCAGGCATTTTTGAATTCATTTTTTTATGATTTTTGGACTTTCTGATTCTTTAAGAGCTATTTATGCCGATAATGGATGGATGTTAATTGGTTTTACATAAATCCGAAACCAAGAGAGTAGACTGAAAAAGGAGGGCTGAAAGGGACACAAAATCTATAATCAAACAAAAAGGTTGGCACAAGAAAGTGAATTCGATTAAGAAAGGTGTGCTCGAAGAGCTTGATTCAAACATTTTAAAAATATCGATTCACAAACAGTGGAACATAGTAGTCGATTCAAGAAAACAAAAAGCGGGTCCAAAAAAGTGTGATCAAAAAAGAACAAAAGAACTGAAAAAGAATGAACTCGAAATAGTCGAAAGTAGACTTAAAACGTGGACTCGAAAACAAGTGAACACACATAAAAAAAATCAAGTATAGTGGGTTCAAAACAGGAAAAAGCAGCTCCAAAAAGTAATAGATTAAAAACAAATGATGAGAGACTAAAACGTTTGATTTCAGGAATAGTCTCAAAGTTAATTACGCCCACGAAAGTAAACTCCAGAAATGGATTTGACTAGAAAGAAAGAGAGGAGACATTCCACACCTTCTTTTTTCTTTTTCTTTTTAGATATGTTAGTGTGTTTAGTATTTTTCCCTCGACACACAAAAAAATTATTTATAAAACAATAGTATTTTAGTCGTATACTTGAAAACAACATATTCGAAGCTAACCACCCTCCGACTCAGAACACAGAAAAAAAAAAGTTTTAATAATACTCTCATTTCAAAAATTAATCATCCACCCACAACTTAGTGAGAATAAAAGAGAGGAAAAAAAGAAACCTCTAACGCAGGAAAAAAGTTAGTTCTAATTAGTTGTCACCCCTTCTTCAAGCCAGCCCATGACTCACAAGTTAGTAATATTAAAGAAAATAAATAAAAGCCAAGAAAGAATGTTAATCTTAAAATTAAAACCCATATGTTTGAAACTAAGCACCCCTCAAACTTGGAAAAAAATAAATAAAAAAAAACCAAATTCATAACACAAGAAAGAATTTCAGTTTGGATGTTAGCAGTCATATTTTCAAAACTAAGCGTCTCCTGACTTATTGAGAATAGAATAATTCCCAAAGTTCAGGTTTTCGAGCAACAGCTTTATCTTGTCAAAATAATCAATTATAGGAACCTTGCAAACTTATTAGTGGCATTTTAAGGTGTAATCCAGGATATGGTTAATAGATGGCGCACATTTTACAGTTCTTTTTTAAAAATGTTTAGCTATCCAATATTGGGCACTATCCTAATATTAAACGCGTTTCCTCTACTGTTTAGACTTGTCTAAAGTGAATTGCAGCTTAAACGATCATCGCTAACAATTTTATTAATACAACGTCCCCTGTATATATATAAAGAGAAATCATCGTCAGCAATTTGAAGAAGCGCACTTAGCATATTACCAAGGCACACCACGGTATTCCTTGTTGTTACAGCACTGATGATGCCGGAGTGGATGGATCCTCCGGAGAAGACGGACTGGGCGGGCTAACTCGTGATCTCTCACATATAATTATCGAAGAAACTTAAAACAAACAAGTGCTGGTTGACTCGCTGACCCTCCTCGCGACGCAACCGATTGTCGACCGTAAGTAGAACGTACAGTTGGACCTAACCGGCACGTTACAGACGTTGCTGATGTGTGTGTGTACCTTTCGGACAACCTGATAATTTCGTGAGATTTCGTGATCCAGTAAAATAACCGTTGACGTACCGTGGATTGTGGCGGTCAACTCTCCTCTTCAATCGGGGTTGTCCTAATTTATGTTAAACATACATTACGTTTCTGGTATACGGTATATATGAAAGCGGAAAGGATAGGGACGGCCTATTTGTGTAAAGGTATCTCTTTAGATGATCGTTGTGGTGTTCTCGACGTGAATAGGATTAAAAAAAAAAAGTGCATACTTTATAGAAGGCTTGACAAATCTTAAAGGAATTAGGAATTATTTTGTCCTTAAAAAGACATTTGGGCAAATAATACTTACCGTTATATTCGAAAGAAAACTAAGTAAATTTGCTCATATAATTTAGTGCAATTAATCTAAAATTGACAAGCTCTAATCTAGTCAGTTTTTAAACTGACATGTGCTGAGTTTTGTGCCAATAACGGCAGTTAATTCATCTTTAATTTTGAACAGGTGTGTCACGGCATACTTCAATTTGTATTCGACGCTGAGTTGTGAATCCTTGCCACGAATGCATTAACCGTTATGAAAAATCATTGTGTACCTACAAGGTTAACGGTCGAAAATGTGCGAAACATTACCTTTAATTCGAGACCATTTAGTCAGCTAGTTTAATAGTAAACGTTCTGATTTCCCAACAAAAATTATCTTCGCTGGATATGTCAGATGCGCAGCTATTACCGGTAGCGTCAATATACACACACTCAAGTTTCTTAGAATCAACGTATGGTAGGTATTACCAATACGTTAGAAAATTACCTTCGTTTAGACGTACACGTTGGCACTTTATGTAACGGTGTTGAAGTTGTGATTAATGTTGAAGACGGTGTGGTACTCCGATCACGTCTCATCGAGGTACCGGTTGATTTCAAGAATTTCAGTGTAAGAATTGCTATTGTGGGATACCTCTCTGGTGAAATAATTAAAGGAACGAATGAGATTAACAACGGAAAGAAAATGTAATTAAATCGCAGGAAAAATAATCACAACTTGTCGTTTAGATTATAAATAATTATTGTTAGAACTAACTAATTTATTTTTTTATTTCGTGCGAGATGTGTTAGCTCCATAAGTATCAAGATTCTGTCTATTTTGGTCTATTTGGTTTAGACTTGCACTAACTAGGGCAATGCACCGATTGGAGTTCTTGGAAAAGATCATCGTTTGGGAGATTTGATCAAAAAGCGATTGCGGCTGTAAACAGATACAGAGCATCAGTTTTTCGGGTAGCTAATAATAGGTACATTCGTTTTGAACTCAATTGACATTATATATTTTGGCGGCCAACGTGGGGCATGTTGGCAGCAACTTCTATCATCATTAGGTTTATTAAGAAGATATTGGAGTGAAGTCCAACAATCTAGGACAACTTGAGGAAAGTTCAAAAGTGTTGGATTGGATGAATTTTTGATTCCTGCCTCTTTCAAGTATTTCTCCACCATATCCTACTAGGTCTTGCTTTTAGTTACTTTCCTTCCAGCTTCCACGAACAATGCTTGAAGCATTATACCTTTCCTGTAATTGAAAGTTGTATTTCTAGCGCCACTCCCCATTTTCTTCCACCGCACCGTCCAAAAATGTTCCTTAACTTTATTCTCTTCTATCTGTTCAGGATTTGTATTCGAGATTTCTGAACTGGTATAGATAGAAAAGAAAGTGGCGCAGTTCGTGTGAACCCCAGTCCTGTCTGATTTAAAATTTCCAATTAGCAACCTTTATTATGTGATATATTTTTGGAAAGAAAATAATCAAGTGTGGATAAAACAGGTGTTTTTGGTGGGCACTCAATTTTTCTTGGCCTACCAAAAAATTTAATCCACGAACTTAGTTTTATTTTTTTGTTTTTATTCAGTAAAAGCTTATGTGGTATTAAAACCATCTGAATCTGTAAGAAATACCTAAAGTTAAGGAAGTTAATTAGTTCCCTCGCATGAGGGTTGGTTTCTGAACTGGTACAGATAGAAAAGAAAGAAGTGCAGTTCCTGTGAGACCCAGTCCTGTCCGATTTAAAATTTCCAATTAGCAACCTTTATCATGTGATATATTTTTGGAAAGATGATTAAAAACTGATCATTTTACCCCAAAAAAAGGAGATATGGTAGTTTTCTCTCAAAGCAAATAATCAAGTGTGGATAAAACAGGTGATTTTGGTGGGCACTCAATTTTTCCTGGCCCTCCAACAAATTTCATCCACGAATTCTGTTTTTTTATGTCTTTTGATGAGTTGTTTTCTGTTTTCATTCAGTAGAAGCTTATATGGTATTAAAACCACCTAAATCTGCAAGAAATACCTGAAGTTAAGGAAGTTAATTGGTTCCCTCGTATGAGTGTTGGCTTCTGAACTGGTACAGATAGAAAAGAAAGAGCTGCAGTTCCTGTGAACCCCAGTCCTGTCTGATTTAAAATTTCCAATTACCAACCTTTATCATGTGATATATTTTTGGAGAGGATTGAAAATTGATCATTTTACCCAGAAAAAAGGAGATATGGTAGTTTTCTCTCAAAGCAAATAATCAAGTGTGGATAAAACAGGTGATTTTGTTGGGCACTCAATTTTTCCTGGCCCTCCAACAAATTTCATCCACGAATTCTGTTTTTTTATGTCTTTTGATGAGTTGTTTTCTGTTTTCATTCAGTAGAAGCCATGATACTACTACTTATAAGATAAACCCACGAAGCGGTCGAATTTCGGACGTCGTTGCGCATGTCGTCACTCGGTGACAACAATACTACTTCTCGGTATGGAAGAGTAGTGCTTTAGCACGGTTTTTTATTAATATTTACTAGATGTGAATATTATCTATTATAATATTGATATTACAAAACATAAGACATATAGTAATAATAATACTAATGATAATGTAGGATTTAGGATCAATAATGAGTTGAAAATTGAAGTAGGTACTCGGTTGCAAAAGTAAGTGACTATAAATGTTTATAACAAATATTTACTTTGGTAGCACTGAAAAATTGGCTTGCCTGGTTATTCGTATATTAGGTACAACTTTGTAGGTTATGTCATTTGTATCATATGGATACATTATGCATGTTTTGTTTACTGATAGGAAGATTTATAGAAAACGAGTTTTTTGAACGCATATTTTAAACGACTAAACAAAAATTATTCAAAGAATATGCTCAACGTGTCGACCTTCCACTGCTAAACAACACTGTACTCGTGATAAATTGTTAAATACATTAGTTAACATTTCAGGTCCTATATTTGCTATTGCTTCCTCAATAGCGTTCCGTAACTGTTGTAAATTCTATTAATTAATATATTATATAATTAATGAAATAAAATATTATATAATTAATTGTTATTTGTGCAGTGTGCTGTAATCTTGCTGAAAATTTTTCTATGTCATCTAATTGATTTATAAATGATTCCAAAATAATTATTAATATTTGATATTCCAGGTTCTGTGTTTCTACAATAAAAATTAATTATTAAACTACTGCAACAATAAGTAAACAAAATATGTTAATGAGAAAGATTGTTTCTTTTGTCAACACTTAAAATAAATTTAGGTATGTACTAAAAAAACCATAGGTAAGTACTATTCTTTTATTAGCTCCCTTTCAACCTTTTCTTCATTCTTAAAAAGCGTTTCTGCTGAAGAGGTGTCTGCACATTTGATGATTTTATTAAATGAAAATATTGCGTCATCTTGTAGCTTCCATTTATTTTGAGAATATTCCAACAGTTTCTCTTTCAAACCGTAATCACTATCTGCGAAATGATTAGAACACACTAAAAACTTATGTTTTTGATAACACTTTAGTATCCACTTGTCACAAACTCTCTTGTTACTTGGAAATCTAAAAAACCGGCAATTCGAACTGACCTTACTTTTTTTGTTGTTGTTGCTTGAACAACCCATTACCAATACACCAATTATAATATTATAAGTTCCAATTTCACTCACATTTATCTGCAAACAAATCAAATAATACATAATACACGTACTAATACTATTAAATGTAACACATATATAACGTATACATCTCGCCCATTGTAGAGAAATTTGTCACCATGTGACGTAGTCGAGCCAGAGTTAGATAGCATTAGTTCATGCGCGTGGGTTTATCTTATAAGTAGTAGTATCATGAGTAGAAGCTTATATGGTATTAAAACCACCTAAATCTGCAAGAAATACCTGAAGTTAAGGAAGTTAATTGGTTCCCTCGTATGAGTGTTGGCTTCTGAACTGGTACAGATAGAAAAGAAAGAGCTGCAGTTCCTGTGAACCCCAGTCCTGTCTGATTTAAAATTTCCAATTACCAACCTTTATCATGTGATATATTTTTGGAGAGGATTGAAAATTGATCATTTTACCCAGAAAAAAGGAGATATGGTATTTTTCTCTCAAAGAAAATAATCAAGTGTGGATAAAACAGATAATTTTGGTGAGCACTCAATTTTTCTTGGCCTACCAAAAAATTTAATCCACGAACTCAGTTTTTTCTTCTTCTGATGAGTTCTTTTCCGTTTCCATTCAGTAAAAGCTTATGTGGTATTGAAACCACCTGAATCGTATGAGAGTTGGCATAGAGTTTGAATGATTTTGAATTCATGCAATAAGAAGTTGGAGACACCGTTCCTGGTTCCGGCAATTAGGCAACATTTGTGGTTAATTATCTGCCCACCCTCTCAAATCTGCTGAGTTGAGGTCACTTATTATGTTTGTAGAGAATTCCAACTCTAAAGAGACAAGGGGCTTACTTGTATTAAGACTTTTGAAGTTCTATAGTGCTTTCGAATAGTCACGAATAAATTCATTATTTCTAAAATTGAGAGATTATCGAAAAAATCCTCTGACACGTCGATTTTGTTTTAAACAAAGACACTTTTCGACATACGACCCCTATTTGTGGCATGATCTTTCATCATTCGAGATATGACGTCATTGATAATTTTTTAAATGACAACACCCAATTTCAGAAATTATGCTTGTCTGACGGCTGTCTTAGCGGCCGAGAGTGTTTTTTATTAATTCTCTTCTTTCGTTTTGGCAAAAGCAGTATGTTTGAACTGTTTATTGAGTAGTGACTTTGTCATTTTATTTAAAATGGTGAAATTAACTAAGCAAGAACGAATTGAAATTCTTTGCATGATGATGATGAGAAGTAGTTGAATTGTTCAATGAAACTCACCCTGGTCGGATGTCCCATTAGCCAAAGTATGGTAAGCAATATTAAGTCTAAATTCCTAAACTTTGGACATGTTAGTGATTTACCTAAATCTGGTCGACCCTCAAAATCAGAAGAAGATCAACTTAACGTTTTGATGGCAATATAAGAAAATCATCACTCAACACTTAACATAATGGTTTTTGATTTCAATATCTCTCAATATCTATGTCTTGTTCATGAGCTATCTGAAGACGACTTTGATCGTCAAATTCAATTCTGCAAGCAAATGCGACCAATGATAATAATTTTGTAAGAAACGTAATTTTTTTCTGAGGAGACTACGTTAGCTTTGAACGGCCATGTCAATAAGCAAAACTGTCGTTATTGGGCTACCGAGAATCCCCGATGGATGATGGAGTATTGGCATAATGGAAGGAAGAATTCTGGATCCTTATTTTTTTGACGTGAACATAACTGGTGGAAGATATTTGGAGTTTTTTCGAGCCTGTGCAGGAGATGCAAGTTACAGGAGGAAACAAGTTTATATGTAATCTGCATATGTGAGGAATTGAAAATACTCAGGCAGAAACATTTCGGAAAGGATCTACTGGAGCCTTCGAGGGTACTCAAGTTTCCAGTCGGCAAGTTAATTGTCCTTATAGAGGAACTGGAAATAGGGCTTCAATAGGGATGGTACAAAGAGCACCTAGCTCAAGTTGTCCAACCCTAACTGAATAGATGGATACATAGATAGATAGATGGGTCATATGTCGAAAAGTGGTTTTCAGAAACAAAAAAGTTTGCTGTGAAGGTTGGCAGTTTTTTGAGACCAAATAAGACTCATTATTGTTAGGTGTATGCCAGCGGAGGGAGCGAGGGTGGTGGTGGTTATAGTTAGAATTTGGCTCTGTTTTAAACTAATTTTTATTTAAAAATTCATCAAGATTTCTGAAAGGATAGAGGCCCAACCGAATTGATCGAATAAAATCAGTATTTTTGAAGCGATAACCTAGAGAGAACTATTCTAGAGGTGCATTGCCAAATTTTAAAGCTTTCTGTGGCTCTTCAATTTAAGTTTAAGGACCTAACTTTTTTCTAGGTTGATAAACTTGTCCAAAAATAGATTGATAAGTGATGAGATTTGGGTTTCAAAAACAAAAAAATCTTGCTGGGGAGGCTGACAGTTTTTTTTTTTTGACCAAGCAAGATTAATTCTTGGTAGGTACATGCTAAATAGAGGAATTGAAAGAGGAGCTGGACACCCAACAGAATTCATGAAATAAAATCTGTATGAATTTCTGTATAATTTATTGAAAGTTGACATCTTCCTTTTTTGTCTAAGATTCCACCATGTAACAATGTAGTAGCATTTACTCCTTACAACCGTATACATGCTCTAACGCAATATCCAGTAATATAATTCCCTATAAATCAAGTCTAAACTCACTATAAATAAAGACAATAAAGATCTACGCCGGAAATTCCTGCTAAAGCCGCGTATGCAGCTGGGATAACTCTTATAGGTGCTGTTCACCTTGGTTGGTCAGTTTTAAAAGCGACAGAAATGATGGATAGCGACAGAGAGATTTATATAGAATGGCATAATTCGTTTGACATTAGAGGTCGGGATATATATATGTATATATAAATTTGAAATGAAAGATAATCTTTCCCGTTTCCAAATTAATTTATTCTTCTTAGAAATACCCCGAGGTGTTTCGAAACATCATCACGGTGGTGGTATCTAGATAATATGGTACACCAATACACGAAAATGTAAGTAGGTGTACGAAACGTCGATTGTATTACTTGAAAAAAGGTGAAAGTACTGTGATTCGTGACGATCACTTTTAATCGCCTTATTCTAATCGTACAATTGAGAGACCGATGTGCGGACATTCTCTTGACTTTTATTGCTGTCCGTTGCAATTTAATTAAGATTATCATCGTTATTTAACGGAGTGGTGCAACGGTTGGTATTTCGTT
This sequence comes from Holotrichia oblita, assembly GCA_023690525.1. Taxonomy (NCBI): domain Eukaryota; kingdom Metazoa; phylum Arthropoda; class Insecta; order Coleoptera; family Scarabaeidae; genus Holotrichia; species Holotrichia oblita. The sequence continues at coordinate 95,106,179 of CM043021.1, read as the reverse complement.
AATGTTTTTTCCTTTACGAAAAGATAGAAAGGACTTTCTTCAGCGCGAAAAGGTCGTCATGTCGTGTGTTTATATATAGCTTAGTTAACTGTGAATCGGAATGTGATCGTTTTCCGACTTCATTTCTACTGTTAATCGTAAAAATATCCTAGAAACCTAGCGGCATTCTTTGTGCAGGAGGTCGAAATTGCATTCATGATTATTACTCCCTTGATTACCTCGATCGAGTATAGGCTACGAAAGATTTCCATCGTAAATAATTAAAACGGTAAATCGTATACTCGCGGTTATGAAATGATGAGGGTTTTATTGTGCCGAAATCGACGATTGTTTGGTATTTCTCGGTACTCTTACGTCGTGGATGTAGTGGGAAGCGGTAGCTTTTATGATGTAATCAGTTCAGTTTATTATTGCTCTTTGTTGTTACGTGTTTCAGTCTATTATGACCTCATCAGTACGCGACGTGATTTGATTTGTAACGCTATTAAACCTCTAGACAGCTGCATAAAAAGTTTGCTTAACACATGATCCAGAGCACAATCTTAAGCATCGTTTATCAATTAAATAATCTGCAGGAGACGTTGACTCTCTCTTATCAAACATTGTAATAGAAAAGCCTGTATAAAACATTATTGTCGTCTACTTTAATGCTGATAAATCGTACAAGTCTCCAAAATGTGTGTCTTCACTTTTTCACGGGACCACCATCCACTCGATGTGGACAACCTCTATAAGCAGAGCACAATACACAGTCACCTGATGACTCATCAGTCCCCAGCGGAATTGAACCAGGCTTTGAAAATAATGCTGCCACTGCCTATAATAACGCTGGAACTCATACTTCTCTGAATGACAATTTCGTTCCAATACAAAAATTAAAAAAAACAATTTAGCCTTTTTTGTTTTTGTTTTATTTTGTGCTAATGGCGAGGGAGTCGTTGATCTTCCAAGTAGGAATTTTCAACCTTCTTCCTCTTCAATTTTTTAAATAAAGAAATCAGGCTGAATCAATTCTAAACTGAATGAGGAGAGGGGAAGGGGGTGACTTAGAATTGGATAATGAATTGAATTTTTGGATATAGTACGAGCCCCTTCCCATTACAGTTGGCCCAATTATAAAATTTTGTTATTAATTTTTTTTAATATTATAGAAAAATGACCAGACCTGTAGGATATTTTAGGTTATTAGTTGATCAAGAGGGTATAGTTTTAATAATATTCAAAAGAAAAACTTTGACTTTATGGATTTGTTTGATAATTACAGATAAATAATACAATATGGTTCAAATAAGGAAGGCTTTTGTAACAATATTATAGTATTATCACAGGCGGCTTTGAAAAATTAAATCAAAACAACTGTCAGAAAGCATTTAATAAATAATAAGATTATTGTTTTGATAAAAATGGCTAGAGGAAAGATAATAAATAATGAGAAAATCTATTCAATAATTATAAAAATTTTCCAATTCCGGAAAATCAAACTCGGAAATTGCAAAATTTGTAGAATTGTCACGATATAGTATTAGAAATGTGGTTAAAAGATAAACAAAACTACGGGTTTGGGTACTACAAAGTCCCTAAATGTCAAAAAAAGTAAATTTACTGAAGCAGATAGACGGCCACTACGAAGAATTGTCGAACGTGCAAATTATTTATAATTAAGTGTTCTCTGGGGTGAAGTTGTTGGAAGGCAAATTTCTAGATCCACTTGTCATAGAGAGATTCGTAAGCTAGCATTTGCAAGGTAAGATATTTCATTATAAAGAAAGAATTAAGTTGAAATTGGAAAAATTATTTATTCTAAAAAACTGTTCTCAATTGACTGTTTTGTTTAAGACAAAAGAAAAGCCTCTTTTAACAACACAGTAGGAGAAACATAGATTAAGATGGTGAAAAGAACATAAAAATTGGACAACAAAATAAGGTCCGATTTGAAGTTTGTGTAGGCGACAGTAGAAGTCGAGTTATTCGCCGAAAAAATGAAGCTTTCCATTCGGACTGTTTAAAAAGAAAAGTAAAATATTCTGCCTCACTGATGGTCTGGGATAGCATGTCTTCCAAAGGGATGGGAAAACTTAATTTTATTGAAGGCATACTGAACACAGAAAAATATTTGGACATTTTAGACGAATCGTTGTTACTGGTAATGGAACAATATTTGACATCCACACTTCTAAAAGAGCTTTAAAATAGATGGAAGACTTCAACGTATGGATTTCTAGTAGTCCAGACTTATCACCGATTGAAACGTTGTGGCATGATATGAAAAAGGTGCTACGAACACATCCTGCTAGCACAATCCCCGAGTTGAAGCAGAAATTACAGGAAATTTGGGATTCGTTTACCTCCCAATTTAGCGATGGGTTGATTGATACAATGCCACAAAGAATTGTCACTGTAATAAAAAATAAAGATGGGATGACTCGATGTGTTTCTTTTACTTAACAAAAGCTAAAGGTGTTGTTAGATAAAAGAAATAAAAAATAGCTACTCAGAGGCGTAGTTTCCCCAGCTATCAAATTAGGGACGTATGTTTCTATCCTTGCCTCGAATAGATGGTTGCTAGTCGAGCTTCAGCCAAAATACAAGATGTCTAAAAGGGGACGAATTAATTGAGAAGCTTTAAAGATTTCGAACCAATGTCCTAAAGGACCATAAATGGGCTGTTAGTTTGCTCAGTAAAAAAACCTGGCTAACTTTTTGGCGCTGGAAACTAGGTGTGTGGCAGTCTCTGAAGAAAATTGGATTCGTTTATGAAACCGCCAGGTGTCATTTAGACGTTAGCCCAGATTTTCTCTCGATCTAGTTTACTAGATTGTCCAAAGCCGGAAAAACGAATTTCCGGAATATGCGCCAAAGATGTCTCCGGGAACACCCGAGGCGAAGCCGAGGTTGTTTAAAACGTCTTCCTTTTCAACTTAAGCTTATTATTCTTTATAACGTTCGCAACAAAATTTTGTTTCTAGAAAAGACAAGTAAAACTAAGATTATATTCCATTACATTACGATCGTTGTACAACCCCAAAAGGGTTAACGATAGAAAGACCAATAAAACACTAATTTAATTTTTTGCAATTGTTAATGCAATACCTACTACCATCGATCGGTTCACGTTATTAACCTTTCTTAATGAAATGTTTAGAGACGGTATAGTACTATTAACTTTGTAATTAGTACTTATAATTGCACACTGACTAATTATTATTATTGACTAAGCGGTTATTACATTGCTTTCAACACTGTTTTTGTTTCGTTTTTAACATGAAGACATCTGTTGCACAATAAATGTTTATTGCTATTACCGAGTTCAACGCCGTCGAAACCTCGACCATAGCAAAAACTTTTAACAGAAATGCTCGGAGTTAATCCAACGAAATGCTCAAAAAAACTTTAATTACCCTACATGGGTGTCCCACAGGTCCATTATTACCAATTGCTTTGGCGTTTTAAATTTAAAATTCGATCTGAATCACAACATTCCTGTCGTGAGTAGTTGGCCGCGTAGGAAATACATACAATTTATCCTATTCCTCCTTGGAATTCCGTAATTGTTTACGTTTGGTGGCTGCAGATCGTTGCCAACGTTAAGGAACAGGGCATAATTGTATTAATAGAAAACCAGGGGGCCCTTCTCTTCCACCGATGAGATCTCGCGGAGCTCGTTATTGCCCAAGACTGCACGAGTTTATGTTATATGTTCAGGAGGAGGTAGACTCTCTCTCTGCTACGCCGTCGTTGTCAATATCTGTAAGTACAGGAACTGCCATCGGCCTGGGAGAAACCGCAGTTCACTATACACATTTCTTCTTTCTACCGTGGTTGCATCTATGTATCTCTTGTTTGTGTGTGTGTGTGCACTCGCAGACACAACCTGCTATCTGATATATGGACTCATAATCGCTCGGTCATCACTGACGAACGGGATTGTTCGGTTAAATGGCAGATCTAGAATGGAATTATTAAATTTCTTAATTAGATTAATTTTTTTTTTTTGTTACAGGTATGGTCTTAATACTGTTTAAGCTGGTAGAATAGGTTAGTACAGCCTAACGAGATGGATAGCATGGATAGCACAATATACCTCAGGTGAGCGTTACAGATTATTGAATGTGTAGAGGCGTGTTTCGGCTTGGTATAGCCTCATCAGTAGATGAGTTAAATCTTAACAGATCTTAGTGGTGGAGCTTGTCTTCAGCTCTAACATAGCTTTTAATTAGGCCATCATTGGTTCAATGAATCGAGAATCTGCGCGTTTGTTTTTGCAAGACCACCGGCAATAATGATCTTGATACTACGATTTCATACTCTCTTGTTGTAATCTCGCTTTAGCCTATTTTACGATGAGCGATTTTACACTGAATGTAGTGTTCGAACAATCAGTTAACACTCTAGGCTAAGGGGTGGTACGTCGAGTTAGAACTCGAACATAATCTAGAAAGTTTGACAGAAGTGTCAGTGGTTACGTCAAATACTTTGCCAAACCATCAAACTAATGGAATACACAATTAATGAAAAATATATTATAAGTAGCTAAATAAGCAACCAGCAATGTTTTAATAACACTTAGGAGAAAGTTTGATGGTTCCGTAAAGTAATTGACATAACCACTGGCAAAGTTGACAATATTAAACTGGATACATTTAATTTTAACTCTCACCACCCTCTCCTATCAGTAGGCTTTAGTAGTTCAAGTTGTTAGCGTGTATATATACATGGGACCAAATCCAGAATAAATAGAAAACTCTGCTTCGTACGAATAAATGGATTAAAGACCACAATAACACAACAGGCCGCAATAGGAAACAATAACAAACGTACTTTGAGAAAATTGACGAACTAATGGCCAAAAGTCCATCCATTGACCCACCAGTTGTTATGCATAATGGTAGATCCATTAATTTCTCTACGTCTCTTGAGTCTCCAGAAGATACAATCAGAGCAGAGGAGCTCCAAGTGCAGAAAACGAAAATCATCTATACCAGTGCACTATGGGGCCAAAACATTATTTTTTTGGCAAAAATCCAAAATAAAAAAAAATGCTTTAGAGTGGTTGTAATACGACTTTTAGCTAACTAAGATCCTATAGCAACAATTTACACTATTATTAACATAGGCGGCTGTGAAATAATTAAGCGATGACTTGCCATACATTCGGCTGTCATCGGAGTGCAATTACTTGAAAGCGTAGATGTTTTTGTATGAAACATCGAAAGCTTATAATCGTGTTTGACCAGTGTATTAGTGCTTTACAAGATATGGAAAAATAAACCGGCAAGTATGATGTGCATTAAGTTTATATATTGAGTAGTCACATTTTCTTACTGTTATACAAATTCACGGCTATTATTTTAACGTCTTGCAAAATAGAGATTTTTTTGTATTTGTACTTTTCAGTACAGATTTAAACAAAAAGGTCTAAATCGGTACCTTTGAATTTATTCTTCAGTTTTAGCAAATTGTATTACAAATAATCCTAGACATAATTTATTTTGCGTTATTTTGCGTTTTTTTGCGCTTTCTGAGATTTTGATTTTTTTTAAATATATGTCATGCCGAAAAAAAAATAAACTCAAAAAAGTGGATGCAGTATATAATTTCGTTTCAACAAAATGGAAACAAAAAGACCTTTCGTCAGTGTCCATAGATATTTTGAAAGAAAATTGTCGTTTTTTTTGTTTAAATTTATCTAAAAAGTGAAAAATGTGTAATCGAAAAATTTAAAGTTTAAAACTACTTGAATTCCTATTTAAATTTCGAAAGTTCTAAATCTAATGAAATAGTTACTTCTGGTCGTCCTAGAATTGATTTTCACTTAAAATCAGATAGATCAAAAAGGAAAGAAGACGCAGAATTATATAAAGAAAAAGACACTGATCCTTTTTGATGGCACAGGTAGCAAGTATAGGGGCTCGCAAGAAAGCAGAATTTGATTTAACTAAAATGCCAAAAGAAGCTACAAAACTCCCCTACACAACATACGAAAATCAGAAAATTGCTTTGCAACTCACAACCCCAACCCGAAAAATATTCATTAGAAGAAGCTATGGCTTTCATTTTAGAAAATAATTTTATAAGAAGACAATATCAAAGCATAAGAGATGGCGCTAAGCTTAGATATTGTGACATTTATCCATCTTGGAAAAGTATTTCAAAATATAAATCCGCCTAGGTGTAAAAGAAGTAACAGTCACAGATAAAATGGCAAAAGTCCCGCTAGCAAAGCTGTTAGAAAACACAACTGCAAGGGATGTTAAAATGCAAAAAAACGTTGTCGCCAGAAATTTTAAGTCGCACGATCGTGAGGTTTTAGAGGCAGATTTCTTCTTCAGATGTAGATTTGATGGTAGTAGTGGACAATCAAATTACAAACAAGGCTTTTGCCAGGCAGAATTGGCATTGTTTGCCACAACTATTATTCCTCTACGACTTGGAGCTTCTAATGGCACCACTTTATGGAACAATTCAACCCCTCATTCAATACGTTTTTGCAGGCCCCTAAAACTTGAATACGCAAAGGAAACTAAGGAATTAATATTAGAAGAAAAAAATAGATTAGAAGAAGAAATAAAAAACTTAAAATGTTTCCAAAAAAAAATTAACTTAGGGAAAAGTATAAATGTTAATTTTAAATTGTTTATTACGCTAATAGATCGTAAAGTATTGAATACAATAACTGGTACTAAATCGTTTCAAGCTTGTCCCATTTGCAATGCAAAACCTACAGATTTCGCAAACATCACTAATTTTAATTCCGATAAATTTACTCTGCATTGCTGGATAAGGTTTTTTGAATTTATTGTGCATTTGTCATATCGACTAACAATTCGAAAATGGCAAATAAGACAAGAAGATAAGCCTGTATTTACTGAAAGAAAACAGTTCAGATTCAAAAATTATTTTGGTCACGATTAAGTTGACGTGTCGACAAACCTAAAACTGGTGGAAATGGTAGTTCGAATGATGGGAATATAGCACGACGTGCTTTCAGCAACTTCACCGTATTTTCACAAATTACTGGAGTTCATATATAGACATAATAAAAAACTTTCGTACAATTTTAATTTCTTTATCATGTCTATTACCACTAGATTTGGAAAAATTTGAAGATTTATGCCACAAAACTGCCACTTTAATAATTGAAACGTATCCGTGGTACCCAATGCCTGCATAAAGTGCATAAAGTGTTAGTTCATTCTAAAGGCATTATTAAAAACTTGGCTTTACCTATTGGCAGTCATTTTAGTGCAGTAGGTTCAATTTTTACTACTATGTACGCCATATTGGTTTCGCTATGTTGAATTTTAGAAAACCAATATCAAATCCGAAATCAGCGGCTTCTACAGCCTCCATCCTCAAATTTTCATGTTGTTAGAATTTAATTTGAATTTTTGCCATTTAAAATCGGGTTTTGCCCCACTGTGCAGTGGTCGCCAAGCTTTTAATAGGCTAGATACATTTTGTACTTGAGACTAATGATTTTAAGTTTAAATCATTTTGAAAAGCAATCAGTTTCATTTCTGTTGCAACGATGAAGGGTGAAACAACAAATTACGCCACTAAAGTCATTTCGTTGAAATCTTTAAAACGATTTTTGAAGTTATCCTTCAAGTTAGAAACTATTTCTACATATCTACTGTCATCGGGTTCCATTGCATTTTCGGATATTTTTTCTGAGAGAATAGGAAAATGCTTGGCATCGTGGTTAATTAGATTTTGTTCCCAAAACTCAAGGTTTTTGATAAATGCGTTTATTACAGAAATCATATTTGCTAGTTCTTTGTTTCGTCCCTGAAGCTGCAAATTAAGTTCATTTAATATTTCTGTAATGTCCACAAGGAAACCAAAATCTCTAAGCTAGATTGAATTTTCCAGTTCCGGTATCGGTTCATCGCGTTGTTTGAAAAATTGAACTATGGCAAATAGGACACCATTGAAACGTTTCAGCACTCGTCCTCTACTTGACCTTCGGACTTCAGAGTGAAGAAGTAGGTCCCCATATTGATAATCATCGGCCAAGGATTTGAATTAATCTTCTTTGCAGTGCTTGAGCCCTAATTTTGTTCACAACTTTTATTACTAATTTAATAACGTTGTTTAATTTTAGAAAATTTCTACATAGTGCTTGTTGGTGGATAATGCAGTAGTAACAGAGAAATTGCGGAAAACTTTCATCTTTGCGACATAATGCCACCCAACCCTTATCACAACCCACCATGGCTGCCACCAGTTGTCAAGCCTGCCACTTTCGATATTGGAATTTTCTCAGAAGAAATAATATTTTTTAAATGAGAATACAACTCCTGCCCAGTGGTATGTCCTTTCAGTGGAATAAACTTCAAAAGATCTTCTTTTACCGTAAAATCATTAAAAACCATCCTGACGAACACGGCCATCTGGGGAGGTGTCAACCACATCTGTTGATTCATCCAATTGTTCTTAGCTCTAAAAAAATGTCATTGCTTATTATTTCTACTCGTCTCATATCGAATCTGAAGCTTCTAAAAACGTCTGTTTTATCATTTCTCCGTCTTCATAAGGCTTCTTCTTTCGTGCAATTATCTGAGACAAACGGTATGATGCTTCAGTTGCAGCTTTATTTTTATCAACAGTTTTTAAAAATATTGACTGTTGTCCAACTAATTGGTTTTTTAATTGTTTTGGTTTTTCCTTTTTGGTGGGAGAATTTAATGGGAATGATTGATATGATGCCGCTCGATTTTTCCTTTTTTAGCAACGGAGATGAAGTATTACATAATAGACATACCCTTTTACCTTTAACCTCTGTGAAGAAGTATTGTTCCTCCCATTCCAAATGAAAATGATGTTTTTATCTTCTTACTACTGCTTGCCATAATATCATTTATCGCTCTTTACTTCTCTACTCTCTCTCGAATATTAGAGCGCTGGTTAGTTCTAGCCGATTCTAGAATGGTGCCGTTGACGGCAAATCGCTCACCACAATGTTGCCGAAACGTTTCTATGATTTTTACGCCTTCGTTGTTGTGAGCTACCAGAATTGTTCGAACTGGTTAAACAGTTCCAAAGCTCGCGAAAGCCTTCTGATCAGAAGGTTTTCGCCTCTAGTTGCTCCTGAAGAAGCCACTTACATTAGTGGCGAAACGTCGAGTTTGTATATTTTTGTATTTTTCTTTTCATTTTTGTTTTATTTTATTTTATTTTATATTGTATATAATATGTACTTTACTATGACGCGGTCAAAACCTGGAAGCCCTCATAACAGAGACTCAGACCGTGGAAGCCTTCGATATCATTTAATAAGTGTAATTAAAAAACACACCCAATTTGTGTTATCAATCGTGCTGCAATTTTAGCTGCAAGTTTGAATATAAAATTGAAGCGTTTCACTAATTTTTTTTAATGGTTTGTATGAACTGTTCAGCCATTTAACTAAACTATCATCGAGATACTAGTCATCACCGTTTGCAATCTTCCGTGAGCTGCGTTCTTCTACTCATGCGACGGCCAAGATATGTTTTTCTATTCCTTTTCTTATTCTGTCGTCGTCCTTTCTTTCTCTCCTTTAGTTGTTGCAGCCGTTTGTATAGAAGAAACACACTTCTTTTTCGTCTTCGCGTGCACAACATCGCCAGATATGAATTTCTGCGTTTGTTCCAGAACGAGACGAAGAAGAACAACGGCAATGTAACGCTATATACAACGAACAACGGTCGGATTCGAGCTTCTCACCACCTATTATTATAGCTGCGTTAGTGGAAATTCTTGTTATCTCGTTTGGTGCTTTTTTTTGCAGCCTCCTTCTGCAATCGTTTTCGTTGTGTTTCTCTCTTCGCGTTTGTTTCTTTTTTTTTGTTTGCTTCTTTTCGAGACGGCGGTGCGTTTGAGTAGCCGATAGCACCATATTGACGAAACTTATCGAAAATTGGACGTAATTTAATGTTAAGACCCACGACCTTGTATGCTGGATTAAACGTATTAGATTATAAATTTCAACCAACATCGGTTATTATCAAATTTAAATACTTCTAACAGTGATCGAATGCTCGTCGAGAGTTAAAATATGAAGAAGTAAGTTGTTTACATGGATTTTCTATGTACGTAATGCGCTATTAGAACTTCACGTTTTGATTAATTGGGGTGAACGGTTCGTAGCTTTCTGTTCCGTTGTTGCTGTTGTTGTTGTTGTTACGACATACCACCGTCGGAGTGAGTTCGATAAAGTGTTATTAATGGAGCCGCGCTATTTTTAGAGCCGTCTGACATTTACACAAAAATTATTAATGACCCAGCGCATTATCTTTATTGATTGATTTATATTATAACTTCCTTATTAAGGAGTCCTAAACGGAGACGTTTGCGATAATCACAGTTTTGTTGAGTCCACTCTCTCTCTCTCTCCTTCCCTCTTACGACTCGAGTACGAAATTTGTCATTGTTATCTATTATGTTTTGTTGTATTACTGGCGGCCAACTAATATATTATGTAGTTGAAAGATACGACGAATAATTTCAGATATTACAAAACGTTAATCAACAAGAAGTGAATAATTAATCGCCTTTTGCTTTGCTATAATTCTCTTGTGTGTATTGGTGATTCATTTTTAAGATAGAATACTTTGATGATGATGATTAATTTAAGCTTGTGTAAGATATGGTACTGACTGGAAGTTTTAAGGAAATTTGGTTCAAATTTTTAGAACTGCTGTCTGGTCAGGAAGCTAGCAGGTTTCCAAGTAGTTTCTTGTGTAAATGTCTGATAATATTTGTGAAATACGCTTTTGGACAGTTTCTCTCTCTTAGAGAACGACAAGAACTCTGGGATGATTCAAATTTTCTTTCTGATGAGGAATCTGGGTCTGTAAACATTGTTGAATTACCACCAGATAGGGTAGATGTCGTAAGCGATGAAGAAAATTTTGATGAAGATGCTTTGTAAGACACACATCCAATAGATGTTCCTGGTAGAATTGAAGTTCATTCTCATGGCCTAGTAGATTCAAATCTAGAAAAATCTTCGATTTCTACGATTGGTTCTTCAACCTCATCAGAGCATCCACCAAAAAAGAGAAAAAAGAGTAATAGTGTTTCGAGATCAAAATGATGTTATTGACTGGGACGCAAGAAAGCAAATTTGGTTTGAAATTGGCTGAGATGTTAAGCAGCAGGCGCCTAGGCGTTAGCCCATATCCTGCAAATTTCTTACCACACTGCAAATAACGAGTTATGTGCCTTGAAACTGTCACCCACTATCTCACTGCCCTCGCGGAGAGGCTCGGCGAGCCGATGGACTCCTCTTCCCCGTGCTACCCATCTTAGACAAGTCTCCTTGTCAACGTTGGACGGGTCACCGCTGGAGACGCTTTAGCAACTCCTACCTCACATCTAACCCCAGGGGGGCTAGGCCTCCTTGCGGATGGCAATTATCGGCCAAGCAAGAAAGCAAAATTTGAAAGGTGTTTAAAAGACAAGATCCTCCGTTAGAAATATTCGAAATGCTTTTCGATGAAGAACTTATGGTCTATACAGCTCGCTAATCAGTTACATATGCAACTCAAAATAACCACCATGATTTTCCATTTTCTGTTGAGTGCCTGAGAAAGTTTCTAGGTTATGTTATCGGGTTATCTCGGACTGCCCCGGGAAAAAAAAATTACTGGTGCAAACCTGCGTTTCAATGATAACTCCGAACTTGTAAACCAATCAGATGAAAATAAAGATAGGCTATTCAAAATTAGACCTGTTATATTGATAGGCTTAACAATAATTTTATATGTTTTGGATTTTGAGATCTGAGAATATAAGTATCGATGAACAAATGATACGCTGTTGTGGATATCATTATCTCAAACAATATATTCGAGGAAAACCTATAAGATTTGGTTTTAAGGGTTGGACAATGCGCTGCTCATCGCTACAATATCGAAATATACGAAGGGAAGAACAGAACCGAAAGCAATTCTTCTAACACTAATTCTTTTGGACTGGAAGGGGATGTAATTATGAGGAAAATGTCTATTATTGATAATCCCCAAGTCTTTTAATTCCTGATTTATTTCCACTTAGAGGTCAATAAAACAATAAATAATTAAATACCAATTTATTCCATAACATATAATAATATGTTTTCGTTAAACAACTTCTTCAGTGGAAGAAATTGACATTTAATATGTGTCAAATTACTAACAATATAAATATAAATTGCCAAATTTTCTTTTCTAAAATCAGGGTGAGCTAATTTAATAGCCTGATCTACTAAACTGTTAATTACGCTTTTTTTTTTAAATTTACCGAAGTGTTTGAAAAATAGTTTAAATGCCTACTACTACTAGTGTCTTTAATGTACCACTTTGTTTTTATTTGTGTGTTATTATGCATTATCTTTACATTTAAAAAGTTTATAGAATTTTGATTTTCTCTTTAACGGGTCAATGGCCGCTGTGGTTAGGCGGCTGACTATTGAGAGGACGATAGGCGCAGGGGTTCAATTCTCTGGAGGGACGGTGACATTATTTCAGAGAGTTTAATACCGGATCGACTCGCCATTCGCTGTTGGGTGCAAAGTGATTAACAGCGCGGCATCATAAAAAGGCGATATGATGCTGTCACAAAGCCAATTGAACACAACATACACACACAAAAACTACACCGCGAGAGTTGCAGTGATAGCGAGACAAGCGATACAGTTTACGGAGTCACTGCAACTAAGCACCCACCACATTAATAAAAAACAAAACAAAAAATGTGTTAAATGTGTGCAGAACATGTTCAATTTTAGTTCTGCAGCCAACATGAATTCATTTTTTGGTAAATTTGTGTAATTTTGAATTAAATTCCATTTTTTGTTTATAATGTTTAATGCCAAATCGGTAGGGACATTTGTGAATAAAGATACAACGTCTAAACTGATGATTTCATGATTACACGGTACGGATTTTTTGTTAATGAAATTAACAAATTTCCACGAATTTTTTACATGATACTCTGTATTTCCTACAACATTACTGAGAATTTTGGATAAAAATTTTGATAAATTGTATGTTGGTGATTGTATACAATTTACAATCGGCCTTAAAGGAATATCAGTTTTATGAATTGTGAATAAATGTCTATTTTTCAAACACTTTTTAAGAAAAGCGTAATTAACAGTTTAGTAGATCAGGCTATTAAATCAGCTCACCCTGATTTTAGAAAAGAAAATTTAAGCAAAGTAAAAACAATACTAGAAAAAAATAGTTATCGTAAAGAGTTTTACAGTAAATTAATCACAAAAAGAATAAATAAAATATATAACACAGGTACAAAATCAAATAATAATATATACAATAAAACATGAATTAAAAAAATCAGACATTCACATAACTTTCATACCTACCAACAATAGACATTTATTCACAAATTTAAAAACACCCATTAAACATGGTAATCAAAGTAATGTCGTTTATAAATTAGATTGCAAAGATTGTAATAAATGTTATATCGGACAAACCAAACAATATTTAAAGAAACGAATTTATAACCATCAATACACTGTTACACATAACGTCACCGCTGAAACTGCTTTATCTAAGCACTTTAAAGATAGACGACATAATTTTGATTTTCAAAACACTAAAATTTTAAAAAAGGAAAATAATTATAAAAAAAAGATTAATTTACTAAATGATATATGTATATTAAAAAAGATGGAAACGCGGTAAATTTTAGAACGGATATTGATCATTTAAGTGTTATTTATAATAATTTAATTCACGCCTGAATTTTATTAATTTTAAGCTCTTGACTAGGTTTTTTTGCCATGTTTTTCCCTAGTCCTTGAACAGAATTGTTAGAGCTTGACAAAAAATAGATTGATATACGAATAATTCAAATCATTTCAATTTCGATAGTTGTATTAAATCATTATATCCTTCTTTATTAGGTACTTGTGAATATAATTAAAATTCGATATATCAATGAATTCTTTGTTTTTTAGATAATTTTGTTGATAGGCATGGCAATTTATATTTATATTATTAGTAATTTGACACATATTAAATGTCAATTTCTTCCACTGAAGAAGTTATTTAACGAAAACATATTATTATATGTTATGGAATAAATTGGTATTTAATTATTTATTGTTTTATTGACCTCTAAGTTGAAATAAATCAGGAATTAAAAGATAAGTACATAAAGGTCAAAAAATATATATATTAATAATCCCCAAGAACATAAATTCTATTTTGACAACTTTTTTTACCAATTTTGAATTGATGAAACATCTGAAGAGCAAAGGGATAGACGCCACAGGAACATACCGTTTTGACAGAATGAATAAGTGTTCTATAAAGACAGTAAAGGAATTGAAACAGGAATAATTTGGAAGGACAATAATTTAGTGAAAATGTCGAATCACGGGAGTGTACTACTACGTTAGCGAAAGTAAACAGATGGTCAAAGGCTGAGAAAAAAGAGACTGGAATATCTAGAAATACAGAATCAGACTCCGTGGAAAGAAATATTACTCTCTCTCTCCTCAAATAATGTCACTTTTTTTTTTAAATAAACATCAAACTACACAAATATAATAAAAATTTCGAAATAAAAAATTTGACACTTAATGGATTAAGACATCTCTACCAAGATATTGAAGACATCGAGGTAAGCCATGTGCGATCTGGCATTGTAGAAGGAAGCAAGTCAGAATTAATAACTGCTATAACTAAAGGGCAAAATAAAATCGTTCGTATAACTTTCTATACCACTTTGCGTTTGACATTTCGAGATGATATGCTATTAGCTTGGATACAATTGTTTTAAATATGCAAATATTGTAATAGAATACAAGTCTATGCAGGCTATTATCGCAAAAACTATTATTACGATTGAATACAGAACGATTTATGCGAATCGTGATCGATACAGGATTAAAATACTGCGCATCATTTGTTTTCGCACCAGGAGACATAATTTATATAACAGACTGTACATGCATAAATTTTTTTTCCCCCGTTCTCGGACTACGTAACCATAACTTTGAACTTTCACTCAACTTACGTCTAGTCTACGTTGTACACACATACACGTTCATCCAGTATATTTTTGTATACATTACATAACACCATACCATCATATTACACTTAATATACATACATGCACTAATAAGATGAGGAGAGAACATGAACTTGACCTTAAACGCTACGTTCTAGAATAATTACGTACAGTCCGAGAACGTTAGTGTATAATTGTGTTGGAATTTTCACGCAGCAAATGGTTTATTTAGATTTATCTCGATATTAATTAGCTTAAAGTTGTCGTTGCGTGTTTATATAACATTTATACGTTTATGTAATTAGTTTTTTTTCCTGTTATTGCTTTTTATGGTTGCGGGCTAAATTTGTGTGATTATTATAAAGTTTTTCTTATGTTGGTTTTACTCGTTTCGGTTTAATTGAATTTATAATGCGGTCCGTTTTACATTCTTTCAATGCAAATGGTTAGATTAAATTATCTAACGGTTCGTTTATTAGCGGCGGTGAGAGTAACTCGCGACGCCATCTATTATCCAAACAGTCTAAATACACGAGATGTTGATTTCTCATGACTGGATTTAGCGACTGGATAATTAAATTGCAACTGGGTTTCCAAAGAATTTCTTTCTCTCTCGAAGTCTCGAACGAATCAGCTTTGGTTCATTTCTCATTTCCGTCTTTCTATTGACGTGTTAGTCGTTTTCTAGAAATTAAAATCTAACAAATTTAAGCTTAAGCAACATAGTGGTGAAAAATTCTCCTTTTGCTCATCCATTCCAAAATTTTAATATTACAATTCACGTCTACACTCTTTCATGACTTAAGATATGCCGTCATGGCTCACATTTCAGCCTAAGGAGGACCTTACCCCCTTTTAGTACAGTTAAAATAGTACCACCACCCCATTGGTATCTTATATTTTGTTATTTTTTTGTTTCTTCTCTTTTTTTTCGGGCCAAACTACTTTAGAAGATGTCTACACGGTATTATGTCCGTGACAGTACCGTTTCTCATAATTTTTTTCCCCTTGGCGTTAAGGGATCTACCACATTTGAATAAACCCTCTCAATGCGCTGTATATTCTTGTATCAATGCTCCTGAGCTGTAATACCATTGTAGTTGGTAATCCTGCTCCAATTCTATCTGTTTCGCCAAAAAATCTGTAGGTACCTTTCTCGTTCAAACTTCTCACCAGCCAAAATGAGATGATTTAAATCGACAACTTCATAGCCACATGTACACACAGCACAAGAATCTATGATTTTTAGTCGGTGTAAATGTACAGGCACTGCGAGGCACTAGATCGCAGAAGGCATAATCTATTTGGGATAACGAAAGGAGACCCAGAGATATACCTTACCCACTCGCTTAGGGACCTGTACAGGTTACTGGAGGGGACTACCATACAAACAGATGTGGCACAATAAGCCTGATGGCTGCGGTGCCTACCTGTGACTATAGGTCGGACGGGTCTGGAGAAAAAGACAAAAAAATTTACAGGCAAAATGCCATGACTGAATTTCATTCTCGCTATCCCCCAACAGCTTGCGCCAATTACAGGGGGCATCGGCTGGCCATGAGTTATTATTACGGCTGCGGCTGTAGACCGACTTAAGATGTAACCTTTCCGCATTTGCCGTGGAATTTGGAAAACTACAGAAAACCAAACTCAGAAAGGAAGCACCGGGGTTCGAACCCGGTACTGCCGGACTACGAGGCAAGTGTGCAAGTCACTAGGCCACGAGCCCGGTTCATAGATTATCTGGTCCAGTACTTCTCCACCGATTGCTGATGCTTTCGCTAACACATCCACTTCCTCGTTAGGAATGATTCTTATATGGCCCTTAACCATTTCCCGTGCTTTAAGGCATTAAGCACACTTTGAGAGTCCGACATAATTGCCACATTCGCAAAACTTCTCATAATTTTCTCGATAGTTTATTGTAAATTTTTACCATTTTCGCTTGATTTAGTCTCACGAACTTAGACTCCTTTGCTACAGTCAAATATGGTGTCATTAAATATTTTGTGCGGGTCCTGTTTGTAGCAGTAGCGAGTACTATTCAACATTCTGTCAAAAGCTGTAAATACTTAATATGAGGCAATAAACTTAAAAAAAGCACGTCGTCACCTCGTTTCACTTGACTACGCAGAGCCCACATAATTTAGGAACACATGTCTTTTTCTAGTTTTGGGGGACAGTCTCTGGAGGTTGGCCTGGTGATGCTGCTGATGTTTGAAGGTTGGGTTGCATGTGGTGATGTCACATCTAAATGAGTTTCAGGTGAAATATTTCTGCCTCCTAAAGATACGGATACGACTTCTTAATTCACTGCTTTGTTCAGATTTTCTTTTTGAACATGTTCGAAACAAGAACTGGAATGTGCATCCGTTGTAATATTTCTTGTACAGTGTTTCTGTTTGGTAAATTGATCTTTAAAATTGAAGGATTTTGGATTTGGATTGAAAAGTGGGGTAACATAGTTCTAAATTTATTTCTTAACGTTTTTCCAAAGATGTCTTACTGTTACACTCCAAAGTCAAAAATTGTGAGAGAAATAGTTCATCCAAGTATCAACCAAAATTTTCCAATGGAAAACATATTAAGGTTATATGCACTTCACATTTGGGATTCATGTTTTACAACTACAAACAGTTTTTATCGATTGTTCTTCAAGAAGTAGTCAATGCTAGTTAAATGGAAAGCGGAGCCAATGCCTTTTCTCCGGTTAAAAATCCGTCTCTTATATGACTATCGTCCATTATAATAGACTAGAATTACCTCCATCAAGGCTGAAGTTCTACCCAACTACTCTTGTAATCCGACTTGCCGCTACTCGACCATTACCTGGAGCAACTAACATACCATCTGACAGGCAAGCCGACCTCAGAACATTGCAAGCTATCAAGTTCGATTCCAAGGTGGTACTGGTGTGTCAAAATCACAGCATTACTTTAAGATGAGTGTCAAGCCACTTTAGAATCAAGGGCAACGAAATATAGCTGACGTGTTTATTTTAATGTTTATTTTGAAACAGCCCCCTTTAAGTCACGTATGACAAGGCAAGGGGGCAAAGGGACCACGCCTGTAGTTGTCGCGCATCCAGGACCGGGTTCTGGACCGTCGTTGAGCAATTACGGGCGCCATTTGAGTGACCAGCTCTTTAGTCGTAGTAGTCGTATATACAGGATGGCCGGATTTCGTAGGCACAACATGGGTAACTTTTCTATTTGAACCCATAAAGAGACGGTTAAGTTAGCAAAAAGGTGTAGATTCAAAAGCTGGCTTAGAATCCATTTTCAAATTTTACTTGTAATGTTTCATTTGTTTAATATTGAAGAAAAACTGATATCTGTATTTTGTACGTATAATAATAATTATTATTATTACTGTAAAAATAAGACTCAAGATTAAACAGATAAAATATGGGAAAAAATGAGAATTTAATTTAGTTTGCATTTATAATAATAATAATAATTTTTTTATCTCAAATTCGTACAATAAAAAGAAATTGTGATGATTATAACAAAAAAGAAAATCATAAACGTACATTAATAATATTGTAGAGTTTTTTTATATTAAAGTAAAAGTATATTACTCAGAAACTAGAAAAAAATAAATTATATTGAAAGGGGTGCCATTATTTCATATTTTTTTTCTATTTAATCTGCATATTAAAAATTATTTTTAAGAAAAAATAAAATAAATAAAATTAAGTGAAGGAACATATTTTCAAATTATTAATCTTAAAAAAAAAGTGCCGTAAATGAAAATTAAAATGTGAAAGCGAGGGGAGGGTATTGGGAAAGTGTAAATGATTAATTTTTTTTTTTATTTTTATTTCCACGCGTATTATCGATGAAGGGGGGCACGGTTTTGATTCATTTTTTTTAATTATTAAATTCGATTATATTAACCCCCCCCTTCCCTTCCGTCGATGTGGTTTTAACGAGATACGATGTGACCCAACAAAAAAAAAATCATCAAATTAATCTACATTTTGGCATATTTATAATAGCAGCCATGAATTGTGCCATATTTAGTTTATGGCGCGTGTAGAATAAAAATAAATTTCGAATGAATGATGATGCCGTGCAAAGAAAATCGAAATTGTATAAATGTTTTTTGTCATTATATAACTTAAAATATAATAATAATAATAATAATGAACCTAATATATTCTTGTAGGGTCCTTTTAGATATTAAGTTTTTATATGGAAGTACAAATTTGAAATATATTAGAAAAAATTCGTTCCCCCCCTCCCAAAATAACCTTTTTGTATTTACGCTTCCTCCCTCTCCGCACCCACCAAAAAAAACTTAATCTCCACCTCATTTTAATCCTCCAAAATTGTATACTTATACTATCGCTTCCCTCTCACCTTGTACTCCTCCTATTTAATAATTGACGGTAATAATATTCGTAAAAATACATATAAAGCGAGAATGTTGCCAGCCAATGACAATTCCAGGTCCAAAACTGACGTGTGGGAGTTCTTATGCCAGTATCAAAACTTTTGTCAGATCTAAGCTTGCTGCTGGGCACCACTCTTAACTTGGAATGAACTTGCTAGCGCTAGACTGTAAAACTCTCGCGATTCGTCTAAATGAGGAAATACTTTGCAAGCCAGTCTTTATGAGGAGAAACAGGCTGAGATTACTCATAGGAATCTTGTAATCTATTACATAACCTTCATCTGATCTGATGAACCCAATTAGGGATCGAATCCGGCCTAACGACTCCCGTAATACATTGAGCGTAGGTTTTCACGACTGTTGTTTATTATCTTGAAGTCTTTCGAGAGTTGTGTAGATAAGTTTGGACTTGATATTTCGTTGATCATGCTACCAGCCTTGTGAGACGATTTCTAAAGACTGAATGATAACATCGGACAACGCAATATTAACCTCTATTTGATTGCCGTTTTTTCATTTCGTTAAGCCGTCTTAATATAAGTAAAAGTATATTGGAGGAAACTTAAACGTAAGAATTTGACAAAAAAAAAACAATTCTAGACTTAAACATGGATATCGCGACCAGATGCGCGCACAAACGTACCTCCTGACCAAATACATCTCACACTCGATTATCGTAATGTACGGATACTTATTCTAAACGTTTAGAGGAGAACAATACAATGAGAGGGCCTCCGGTTACACTTATAGCCGCGAAATTTCCATTTATACCGTTTCAGTACCGCAGAATCGTGTATTACAATTGCAAAAACGCTCCTCCGTTGACAATCCGAAGAGATGCTAATACCTCGCGCGAAATATATACGAGATGGGAGGTTAAACGGCGACACTAAACAGACACAAAATGTCGCATTTACGTTAGTGGGAAGCGAAGTAGAGTCAGTCTTATCGTAGAATTTATTATAATAACAAGAGGTTCTAGTATATACTCTACATACATCGTGTGATAGTATCCATACCTCCAACTTTTCGAGAATTGAAAAAAAAATGGTTACTAACTTGATTCAACTTGATTCAACTTCCGGGTGAAATTAAAATGAATCAAATCCGAACTGGAAATCGAGAAATTTAATAAACGCTCGAGACATTTACGACGACTATTAAATCGGAGCTCGATTTTGGCATTTTTTCGGCTCATTAAGACGGTTAACGAGGACGACGTGTTCGTGCACGTTATATACACGCATACACACACACACTCATACACGGTACCGATAACATTCCGCGCCGTGCCGGGCCAGAGGCGGCTCTCTTAATACGTTCCCAGTTAATGCTGGATAATTTATCATTAAAAATCTCAATAACAAACGAAAGTTCGAACTGAACCGTAATTGCCCAACAAAATAAGGTTTCTGTTCCGTGAGCGATGCGCGACTAATCCATCCGATACGCGCGTTATCTGTGATATTAACACGTCCTAATTTTTACACGGCGACAAATTAAGTAATTCCCTTATGTTGGATGGCGTGCGCGATGAAGTGTTCTCCTTCATCATTACGTTTTTCTTAATTTAATTGCTTGCCTTGTAATGATAGGACGTACGGATAATTATCGCAATAACGAGAAACTAAATTTAGCAGCGCCGCTGAAATTATTAAACGGATCAAGATCATGAAGGAGGGGATACTCGTCATAGGAAGCATAACATTGGATCTAACGCAAAATTATCGCAGAGTTTATGATCTTTTTCCTCGAAGCTTTCAATTCATACATTGAAGTTAAATAAGCTTAAACAAATCAATCGATTTCGTGGTTCAAGTCTTTAATCGTCTTTGAATGGTTAGCGTAATATTTCAATAAGTTCAATTGTTCAATTGTTACGTTGGCTGTGTGGCAAGTAGTACCGTCCTATGAAAACCAAACGTCATCCAGTCATCCTCTTCAATTTGTAGAAACAAAAAATCGTTGGGCATGGCATAATAATGGGTACGATTGACCGTAACTGCAGCTTCTTGGTCATTTTCGAAGAAAAATTGCCCAATGAGGCCAAAATCTGCACCAAACAGTCATTCGTTTTCGTTCGAAGACTTTAAAGATGTAAGATTATGCTCGTTCAATAAAAGCTGATATCCAATATTTCGAACTGTGGATACTCACCAGACATTTTGAATGAAAAGTATTTTAAAAATCTTCGCTGAATGCGCTCCACAGCACCTATCTGATTCCCGTAGGGTGGGTACCATATAAAGGACGCACATTCCAGTTTACTAACAATAAATTCAAAATATAATTTTTTAACCAATTCACCACTGTTAAAGTATTTCGATGATCCAGACGGCAATTGAATGATATCTGTGAGTCAAATATTACTCCTAAATCCCTAATTTGGCTTCCTTTTCTGTATGTTGAAACAAATGGCTGAGTCTTTCGTGTGATGGATATAGCATAACACTTGTTGACGTTCAGAAGTTTGTTTTTCTTCGCCCAATCAACAACAAAGTCAATACTACTTTGCAAATTCATACGGTCAATGTCGCTGGAAATGGAAGAAAATATCTTCAGATCGTCAGCATAACTAAGAGGTGTAGAAGGTATCGATGCCAAAAGATCATTTATAAATATTATAAATAATAAAGGTCCAAGGTTAGAGCCTTGTGGTACCCCCGAACGAGAGATATGTATTGTCCGGATATGAAACCATTGTAGAACACCAAAATCGTTCTTCCATTTAAACATGAAGCCATAAGCGTTCCCAGCGAAGGAGCAAAACTAAAATGCTGCAATTTGTTCAACAATACTCGATGATCTATCATGTCAAATGCTAAATTAGTCACTGTTGACCGTCCTTTTACAAATCCATGTTGTCGAGGTGAAATGTTGGATTGGATATTCTTCTTGCATAATAAATGTATTCCTCAAAAATTTGTGAGAAGTTGCAAAGAATAGCTATAGGCCTATAGTTCCGTATCTCTGATCTGTCATCCTTTTTATAAACCGGAAGGACTCTTGCGCATTTTCATTTGCTTGGAAAAGTACATGTAGTTATAGCCAAAACTAGGTATCTGATCATCATCAGATGTAGCTTTATTAGATAAGGAAGACATAATATTGATTAATGTTGATTTCGATACCAATTCCAATCTAAATGATGACAAATCCAAAGCCAACTCAGGAGGATCCATTCCAGAACTTGATTGAGTATCAACTAATTTGAAGGTATTTACAATCTCTCTAGATCCTCTAATTTGATGACGTGAACGCATAAAACTCCATAATTCCTTAGGATTAGATCGTATATTGTTTTGGACAGCATCCATATAACTTATTCTTCTAAATTCATTGTAATAACCAGGATTACCAGTAAATTTCCAAATTCTGTGCCAATGGGTTTTACTGTTTATGTTATATTTAATCTCTCTCGTGAACCAGGGCCAAAATGAGGATGATTTACTTCTCGATAATTTAGGAACAGAGCGCTCGAAGGTATTGTAAAGGACTTCGTAGAATCTATCTAATGCGAGGTCAACATCAGTAATTGTATTAAGAAATGTATAATCAACCAGCTGCAGGTCGTCCTGATGGGTAACTCTAGCCACTGGACCAGAAAAGGTTAAATCCAGCAATCGATTGTCAAAATTCAGTATTGGGTTAACTTGTTTTAAAATCCAAGAGATCACATAATCCATGCAAACTCATAATTTTTTATCTAAGCTAAATGAAGGCACATTAAAATCACCAATCAAAACAACAGCCCTATTCAATAATAATATTGCAAAAGTTTCTAAAAATATTTCAAAACATCAACTGATATGTCTGGTGGTATATAAACAACTGATAAAAGAAACATTTGAGAAAAGTACGTACATTCACATATAATTACATCTACAAGAGGAACAATATCAGTAAGCATCGAAGTGTCCAATTTTATCTTCTGTAGAAAATGTAATCTTTATCGGACGATTGTTTGAGTTGTTTGGAGAAAATTTTCCAAATCTTGATAGCTTAAATTCTCCCACATCCAATTTCGCATCACTCTCCAGTTCTTGAAACATCGCCACATCAGTATCCATCTGCTCCTTATTGTTTCTGCAAGTTATCTTCTTACACCCATATATTATGATACTTGTTTTACGTTTCTCTGATGAATGACGACGTTTGGATTTTCTGAACCTCAAATGTCACAATTTTGCTCATTGATAGAGCCTCCGATGTGCAAATGGGCTTCATCTGAAAATCAGATGTTCATGAGGCTTCAGTTCTTGGAATAATCAGACTTTGTAAGTCTTCATATCGAGGTCTTCATGCAAAATTTTCCTCCGAGGAGCGCGAGGAATGTCCAGTTCTTGAGAACGATGATGAGTTGATGTTGATGGTTTTTCACGCACATTCTGGGCTACAGCAGCAATCTTTTTTGGGCTGGGCGCATTGGAAGAGACCATAAACGAGTTGTTGTTGCATGAGATGTTACGACTTGGCATCAATGGAAATACCTGTCGCGTAAGACTTCTTTTTTATCAAACTGGTGCACCTCAGGGTTCTTTAGTGGGGGTTGAAGGATGGATGGGAGCTTAAATTGATTATCACTATTGTAGGCCCCAGACATCATTACTCTTCTTTTACCAGACAAGGCTAGTTGAAACTTTTTGAAACTTATTATTTGAACAGGTGTCTGAATACAATTAGAAGATTTGCGGTAAAAAAGGGACCTAAATTGGAACCTTGGGGTACACTGGATGTGCTGGTATGTAGTGACAGATTGAAGAAACTCATGGACGGTTTTGCCAGTTTAGAAGCAGCATCCCTGGTTTATCAATAAATTGATAAATAATAATGAAGAAATGGCTAACAGCTTCCATATATCTAATTTAACACTTTGTCACTTTTTTGTGTACCATTCTAGATTCAATTTATTTAATAGCAGCAGCAACGTCAACATTACATTACAGATCACTGTTGCACATTGAGAAATGGTCTGAGTAATTCCATCATTGCTTAATAAATGATCTCAAGCGGTGCCTAGATATATCTAACACGAACAATGTTGCTACTAAAATAAAACAAAACAAAGAAGAAGAAGAAAAAAACCCTATCAGATTAATTGTATCGAAATATGCAAGATCTAGGTGTGTTTTGTTAGCGTTAATTGATATAATGAAAATAGAAACCATTACTCGATAATGCTCGGGAAGAATCATTAATCTTCAAGCGTTGGGGATCTTACACGTGAACTCCTATGTGAACTGGAACGGCCGGATGAGGTTCCGAGACTTTCCCGAAGCTCCATTACTTTAATTCTAACGCTAAATAAGTCTAAGTCCACACGGTATGATCTTGAGCAATTCTTGATTACCTCTGACGTGAAATTTGCGTTATATTAATTGTGTTACTAATAAATTCCGGTCTTGAAATACGATACTAGATTTTTGAGCTGCTGTGATTAATATACGTGAGTGATTATGTAAGAATAATTGATTCGGAATATGCAATAGTGTTGCATTTTGATTGAAAATTTGTTAGGATGATGATTTATGAAGATCCGAAAGATTTTTAATTAGTGAACAAGTCATACTTCCTTCGTTTTAGCGAAAGCCATTTAAGGTACGTTTACGACTTTCTCCACCTTCTACAAATCCATTCTATATCTCCTTTTGGCATCCAAAATCTAAAAACTGAAAAAGTAAAGAACCAGTAAGTCTCTCGCTGGTACGCACCGGGCATATTTACGATTGTGTATTACCTATTTGGTGATCGAATGCGAAAAAAATGCACGCACATAAAAATACTTTCAGATATGACAGCGAGGTAATTACCGGGCGTACAGTTAATGAGACACATACTTCGCTTTTATGGCATCGCTGTATTTTGAGCTACTGCCCGCTACTCCCTTTTCGACCATCAAAGAGAACTGCAGTCTAAGAAATCGATTCGATGTATGTTACGTGTGTCTCGTAAATAAAAAAAAAATAAAAAAAGAAGCGGCACAGTTTGATTAAATGGCTGATCTATAATGTCGAATTTGTTATATACAGGTTAAAATTTTTCCGCCATTTAACTAACTTATTCGGAACAGGTACTCTCGACGACTGGCTGGAAAAATTTAGTACGTTGCGTGTGCAACTTTTTCCATCTCTTACAGGCACCGGTTCCTTAATACCCGAAGCATGTCGGAATCCGCAAGCTACGAAGGCGGTGATGGAGGGTGCACGACTCTTTTTGAAAGGGGGAGAATTCCTCGCGATCTGAAATAAGGGAATTGTCTTTAAAAAGGAGAACAAATTAAATTATCGCTTCTGCGTCGAAGAATGTTAACAGATTTCTTAACTCTTCGGAATTGGACTTTTTTCTTTAGAAATTATCTCGATGATTCTTCGGTGTTAATCAACACCTGATTGAATTCCAACTACCGTCGGTAGAAATTTTTGTATAATCCAATTAATTGAAGCTATAGATAAAGAAAGGAATATATCGAGCATCGTTGACATTACGTTCACCCATCAGCTCGGATATTTGTTTTGCAAATGCCTTTTCTATTAAGCGCATAAATCTCACAGCGAGCATTTGTTTTACGTTCATCGCTGTATCACCGTTTAACATCTGTATGCCGTTGCGGACATGAAAGACGCGATTTTCGCTCGTATTTTGCACACGGCGAGATATCCGATCGAAAAAGAAAAGAAGTCGTGGATAGTGCTCGAGAAGAAGTGTCGGATTCACGCTCCAGATCCTAATATTGTTTGTTTAGATAAGAGTACAACTGGAGAAACGACTGTTGGGTGTCTAAATGGTATTTCCTACTTTGAAACAGCTCCTACACGTAGCGATGATATGCACGAATATTTTTATATGAAAAATTTTAATATTACCAAAAAATTGAATGATATGGATTATAGATATGGAATGTATACAGAATATAACAATATAAAAGCAAAAAATTCTACTACAAAAAGATTCGGTCTATCAGGGCTCATCAGCGTTCCTCTAAACGCAAAACCTAATCTCTCCCTAACATTGTCTTTCTTTAAACCATTAACAAAATTTTTATTATCGACATTTTGGTTTTTTTGTTTGTGTGACATATGTCACATTTCCTTTGTTTTCCATCAACCGTTCGCTCCAAAACATGTCCATACAGGATTGGAAAACACAATAACTTGACAGATTTTGACATTCAATACGACAATAATTTGAAAATCCATGACCACCA
The DNA here is from genome assembly GCA_023690525.1 of Holotrichia oblita. Classification (NCBI taxonomy): domain Eukaryota; kingdom Metazoa; phylum Arthropoda; class Insecta; order Coleoptera; family Scarabaeidae; genus Holotrichia; species Holotrichia oblita. Next base: position 95,079,568 of record CM043021.1, on the reverse strand, counting down.
TTGACCAATTTAATTGTTGATATCATGGTACTTCTTGGCTCTTTCCTTCATAAATATCCATAAGAAAACGATAGCCAGATTTAGAGCAGCAGATAGCCCATTGTTTGAATCTAAATCTTATAGATTTTCCCCTAATAAACTGTTTCAGGTAATGGTGGCCATACCAACGCACCATTTGCACATCTATTGAAAGTTTTTCTGCAAATATATCGAACTTTTTTAAATTTGTGTTCAATTTGTTTATCAAAGGAGGTTCCTATCTTGAAATTTAAATAAAACAAAGTGGGTGTGAGGTATCATCGACATTTTTTACTCGTTTGAAAGGCCTGTCGATGCTGTTATTTATATTGGCTTGGAGTGCCTCTATGGTTGTAGATTATTCGCTTAGACCTGCGACTTAAGAAAACCCCACAAGAAACAGTCTAACGGGGTGAAATCGCACGATCTCGGTGGCCAGTTCACATCACCTCCACGTAAGATGAGCCTCCCCTCAAATCGCTCGTGGAGAATGTGGTATGACCTGTGTGACATGTAGCGCCGTCCTGTTGGAACCACATGTCATTGATGTCCATATCATCCAATTCAGGCCAAAAGAAGTTAGTAACCATCGCCCTATAGTGCTCGCCGTTGACGATGATGGTCTTGCCAACGTCGTTCTGAAAGAAATATGGACGATGATGCCGCTAGTCCAAAATCCACACCAAACCTTTGGACGTTCTTGGATATCACGTGGATTGGTATCGTCCCAAATTCGACAATTTTGTTTGTTGACGTACCCATTCATCCCGAAATGGGCCTCATCGCTGAAGATGATTGTTTGATGAAAATTAAGATGAGTTTTCAACTGCTCCAGGGCCAATCGGCAAACACACGTCGTTGTCTATGGTCATTTATTTTCAGCTCCTGTGTCAGTTGAATTTTGTACGGGTGCAGGCCCAAGTCACAATGCAAAATTTGCCAAGTTGTGGTCTGCGATAGGCCAACTTAGCCAAGACAGCGGTTATGTTTTCGGCAGGTTTTGCATTTCGTCGTCGTACGAGTGTTGATTACTGAACCAGAAGCCTCAAATTTATCCATCACACTACAAATAGTCCTCTCGGTAGGACGATTACGATATCATCCAATTCAGGCCAAAAGAAGTTAGTAATCATCGCCCTATAGCGCTCGCCGTTGACGATGACGGCCTTGCCAACGTCGTTTTGAAAGAAATATGGACGATGATGCCGCCAGCCCAAAATCCACACCAAATAGTGACTATTTCGGGATGCATTGGACGTACTTGGATATCATGTGGATTGGTATCGTCCCAAATTCGACAATTTTGTTTGTTGACGTACCCATTCGTCTCTAAATGGCCCTCATCGCTGAAGATGATTGTTTGATGAAAATTAGGATCAGTTTCCAACTGCTCCAGGACCAATCAGCAAACACACGTCGTTGTCTATGGTCATTTACTTTCAGCTCCTGTCTCAGTTGAATTTTGTACGGGTGCAGGCTCAAGTCATGATGCAAAATTCGCCAAGTTGTGGTCTGGGAAAGGCCAAGTTCTTATGATCGACTGCCTCGGATTCCCCTGCACACTCTCACGGACAGCGGACAGATTTTGCTACCACAATGCAAATAGTCCTCTCGGTAGGACGATTACGACGACCGTAAAATGGTCGAAGCTCGCGAAACGTTGTCCTAATAGAACACCCATTTTGATAAAACAAATATATTGTTTGCACGTGTTGTTGAACGCTATATCCGTCTATGGTGATTTGGCAAAACAGACTGAATAAATTAGAGCCAACCTGACAGATGTAGCTTCAACAATATGGTCGCTACCAACTGTCAAAGTTCTGAAGTCCCTATTGGAAGACCCATTAGTTTGTCTTGTTGATTATTGTCGTTAAAATGCAGGTTTTCTTCATTTCCAAAAATCTGTGCTTAGGCATGCGGTTTCTAATGCTCTTGGGGCAGCGAATGGTACCCTGATAGCAAAAAAAATCCAATAAACTTTTTAAGACGATTTGTGAAAAGTTCAAAGTTGTGTCTGTTGTTTTGTCTTGTTCTTCAAATATCTGAACCGGTGATTTACCTTTCAAGTTTAGAATAATCTGTGATTTCATTTCAGGCACATTGTTGTTTTCAAATGAGGTATTAGCCAAATTTATGTGCTACTTTTTCCACTCACTTTTTGGCAAGAATTTTTACTGTAGATGCTTGATTTTGATCAACATTTAGTGCGCTGGAATGGATTTCTAGTGGTCCAGGAACGTCTTGTGGAACAGTGTTTTCTAAAATATTATGGTCAAATTCTTCGCAATCCACAATTGGGGATGAGGGAAGCTAATGGGTTAATGCCAACATCGCAGCCGTTATAGAATACATGTTAGAGTGAGGAACAACAATGAAATTAAATTTTGCCTTTGGAGAGGAACGCTGATGAGGTCTGATAGATTGAAACCATGTGACCCATTTCTAAACCTTGCTGTATTTTTATTGTTTTTGTTTCAGTAACAATTTGGCAGCTATGCAGCTTCCAGGTCTATTTTGACACTTACCTGATAAATTTAAAACAAAATTGACAGCTTTTTAATTTTTTTTTTTGCTGTAGATTTGCATTATTAAACAAACACAATTTGGCAACGATTCATAGATGTTATCCCCCCCCTGTATTAGCCAATCAGTACAAGACGAAATCCCCTCGTGGGTGGTTCTAGTTTAATTTTCCGTTAAGCTCGTATTGTGGTCTCGTGAAAGATTTTACACACGCACATATCCCCCGACATATGCGGTCAGTTATAATGCTTAAGTGGAAATCTTCAGCCTCGTAACTTGATCAATGAGATCTACACCGCAATAAGGCCGCAGAATGATCGAGTGCGCCGCAGTAAATATATTTTACAACGAGAGGCGACCCAAACGCAACGCACAGAGCACCCAACATTTAAGAAAGATAACAATGAAAAGAGGTATACTATTATTGTAATTATTATAAAGTCGCTGCTTCGCCGCGGTGGTGCATTACGCTTAAGAAACGTGATGTCTGCCTTCTAATCTCTACATCTATATACCCAACACGTATATATATCTATGTACGTATACAGTATGTCTGAAATAGTTGCATGTGAAGTTCGGTTCATGTTATTGTGTAATTACTTTAGTATTTCTTGCGTTTTGCGTCCGTAAAAGTGTTTTGCCTGCGATGCACATGATCTCGGATGGTATTGTTTTTTTTTTGTTTTTGCGTTCGTTGTATTGTCGATCTTTTCGTGGTATTCTCTTTGGTTTCGAAATATTCCCTCTAACATCGTAAATTACATTCATACCAGTGCGATATATGTACATATATCTTGGCTCCAAAGCGATTGTTAAGGAGTTAAGGCTTGGCAGGAAAAGGTCATATTTTTAAGCTAGTATTTCGTGAAGAAAATTTTTTCCCAGCTTATCTAGCATGTCTGTCTAGCATTATCTATCTTCTTTTTTTCATCCTTAAAAGGTGTGCATTAGCATGATTTTGTGTCCTTAACCACTGTTACTATTTTAGAAAAAATTGTAGGATCAGGACGAATTCAGGTCTTCATTTATTTTCATCTGAATGAGCACTACCTTCTTATGTCTGGGGTTTTAGTGTCCAAAAAAGTTGGATTTGATGGACATTTCCTTTTTAAAAAATGGTGATCTGTATTGTGAATGTTTATCCTAACTTTAAATTGATATCACGACCTCAAAAGATGACATTGAGGATAAAATTAACGAATTCGTCGATACCCTCTTCAGATACCTCAACTTTCAGATTTCATGCTGGGTCATCTGGCTGAGGTCCTCCTGGTTTATTTTACCAGCCAACGAGGAGACGAGGATCAGATTTCCTCCAAGAATGACCACCCCATCCCTCTAAAAGCTAATTTTGCATCTGCAGGAGTTGCTCTTTCTCAAGAACATCATTCTAGGCGAAGAATGCGGATTTAGTGAAGACTTATCGATCGACTTATAGCTCTGTAGAATCACTGAGGTAATAAAGATGATTGGCGTGGTATTTCTAGATGTAGCACGTTGTTTGGATACTATCTGGCACCTTGAGTTAGTCCACAAAATTATAGTAGCTGATTTTAACCATTGCATTGTCAGAGTCGTGTGGTTGTATCTTCAAAACCACATTTTCGTGATCTGAAGTTTCTCAGGGTTCGTTTCTGGGACCGATTTTGTCAAAATGTGCTTCTAACCAAGCTAACCAGCCAAAAGGTGGATGGTATGCTTTAGTCTACACTTGATGATAGAGCTGGTGAACTTAGTCCCACATTGAGCGCCAAATTATATTGCAAGTATGTAATAAAACTTGCTTTACTTTATCAGATAAAGTAAAGCAGCTACGAGCAAGAAATGACTGACTTCCCAAATGGGACGTTTTAAAAATTCAAAACCTTGAGGTACAAATTGTAGATTACCTTAACGACCTGGACTGTAAAATGGTGCCAATGACTCGAATTGAATTTTTGAAATTTGTTTATGATTTGGCTGAGTATCTCAGAATTCCTAATCAGTTTAACAAAAATAAGAAAACAGCGGGGAAGAAGTTCTATTATGAATTTATGGCTCGTCACCGCGAATTTTCCCTTCGATGTCCCCAATCTAACAGCATCCAAAGAGCTACTGGCTTCAACAAAGAAAAAGTCGACATTTTTTTTTTCAAAATACGAGGAGTTGTTTAAAATAGTAGTTCACGCCAATGCAGTGCCACAAAGGTCCTATCCCTTAAAGGAAAAAAGCAAGTTAAAGAAGGGAAAGAACATTACAATTTTGTTGGCAATAAATGCGAGTGGCAACCAGTTTCTTCCCCCCTCGATTTGTGTTTCCTCGGAAGAAAATGATTGAAGAACCGAAGAAGGATGCCCCTGAGGGAAGTTGTTTTGTTGCTGAAGAAAATTGATGGATAACTGCAAGCGGTTTTTAAAGAAAGTCCAGCTCTTATTATTTTAGATGGGCATCGTAGTCACAAGGATTTGCAAGTGATTCTCTATGCAAAAGAAAATATCATTCATATGATTAGTCTGCACCTTCATACTTCCCACAAAATGCATCCTTTCAACCGAGCCTTTTAAAGCTGCTTATAATGAGGCTTGCAGTCAGTGGATGAAGAAGTATTGTCCCCTTAAAATTGCTGTGGCAAATGTTGCCGTTTTAGTAAATACATTACATTTAGTTCTATATGCAGCTCAATCAGGATTCCGTTGTACAGGATTGTTTCCTATTAGAAAAGTCATCACGGATTTGGAATTCCTTGCAGCAAAGCATTTTATACCATCTGCACAAGTACTAGTACTAGTACTGTTCCAGAGTTTAGTACCTCTGCAGGGCCTAGTTCAATTGCTGCAGTACCAAGTTCTGTTGCAGGTCCCAGTCACATCAGACTCAGTCCTCTTGCAGCAGGACCTAGGAATACCATGACTTTAGAATTCCAGAGAATAGTTCAACAGATATCGACGGCATCTGAGGAAGTACGAAAGAAAATAGCAGTTAGAAAGAAATTTTAACATCGACTCCGTTTAAGGACACGTTAGAAGAAAAGGTTAGAATAAAAGAAGAAAAAAATTAAACTAAAAGAGAAAAAAAAACCGCAACCCTTAAAGAAGTACCAGGAGGGAAAGGTCAAAAACTCCACCAATACCTGTAAAACGAATCTTGAAATTTGAAGATGGTGTTAGAAAAAGTAAACAACAAAGACCAGTCGTGACTAAAACTGTACTGGCTTTACAAGAAAACAAGAATTGGGTTCAATGTACAGCGTGCAAGGGATGGGCACATGTGGCTTGCAGTTCTGGGGAAAATATTGACTTTTTCAAATGCGATCATTGTTCAGTTTAATTGTTTTTTTTTAATATTTAAACTTGCCCTCTTCCATTTTTATTGTTTTAAAAATTGCCAGTTGCAAATTACAATAATTGCAGCTCAGTTTTAAGTTTTTTGTATACAAGCAAGCATGGGGAACTCGGTTATTATAGGAGATAGGAGATCGGTTAAATTAGGGCAAAGTTGCGCATTTAGGAGAGAAAACATATGCTGCTGTGAAACTTAAGGAACTCAAATGTGGCATCCATTTTTTCAAGACGTTCTAGATTCAAAAGTTACGGTAGTTAACATTATTTTTTACAAAAATCTCAGCAACCCATGAAAATTTTTTAAGTTTCTCGTCAAATATCACGTCATTAAAGTTATTGTATGAGGTCATTATTCATTTCGCTTGTGCGCCAATTTTTTTTTTTTACTCCATTCTATTAATAATTATTTTTCACACTACGAATGTGATATTTTTACGGTTGAAGTGTGATAAATCTAAAAGTTTACTAATTCTAAACGGACATTTAATGTATCTGCGTCTAAATTAATTTCCTCTAAAAAAGACGAACAATTTCGCGGCGTATAATGCGACACGATCCTCATCCTATCCCGTTCTTTTCTCCAGCGAGTGAACGTTAGTATGTCGATGTACTACGTGCAACTTGCTGCTGTCATTAGTTCGACATGGAAATTGTGCTAATTCATGACCGGTCACGTCTCTCCTCAACGTCGTCGATGCTCACCAAGACTCACACTAGTTCGGTCAGGAGTACTACACACAATACAAGCTAGTTTCTCTCAGTGAGTGTGGTGAGCCGTATAGAGCAGCAAGTATACACAATCGATGTTACCGCGATTTAAATTCTTCTCATTTTTTAACGCTCACGGTCGTAATGGGATTTCAATCGAGATGGGTGTTCCGTGTCGCTTGTCTCGCGGACCTTCGGTTTGTCAGCTGCGCTTCAATAAAATCACTTGAAACGCTGAGGCGAGTCTTCACACACGTATATACACGCTGCGCGAGCTGATCGACCGATTTATCTACCAGGTACATCACCCCGTGTACAAGCCGTAAACATCTTAAAAGTACCAATAAAAAACTTATCCACCTCAATACACTTCCTACAGCACAACACACACACATACACGCTCACAAAAAAAAAGAAGGTCCTGGTGGTGTATGCCGTGGTCATCCTAATACATGCGATGGAGTGACTTATGTTGGGAACAACGTTGGTATGCATGTATTTACGCCATGTTCATTCGTCGAGTACTAGAAAACGTGAAAGCGAAATATTGTAAATGATTCGATTTGTTTTGTTTTATCGATTTATCGGAGATGGTGTCCTAATGGAGCTAAATCATATTCAATTCAGATTGTCTTCAAACATCAAAATTTGACAGATCTAATCTAACAATACAGAAAGAGATATAATAATGTATGATCTGGAATAAATTGATTTTTAATTAATTACTGTTTAACTCAATAATTTAAAGTGATTGTAAATCCTCGTCACACCATAAATATATTAAAGCCACGCACATCTAAATTAATATTATACTTACGCGGAGTTAGTACCTTTAAGCAGCTATAACTCTCACTCCTTTATAAACATACAGCGTTAGTAAAAAGTCCCGGAACGGTCGAATAACTTTGTTATTCGAAAATTATGATTTCACTTCCGGTTTAATCGGCAATACGTTCAACTTTTTGTTTTTAAACGGAACGCCCAGATGTTTTAACACTTTTGAATGCAAAATAAAAAACTACGTTCAGGAAGTATTAAGATGTTTATTTTTATTCACAAGAAAACAGTTAAAAAATTAAAAAAGTGTCCTAATACAGAAAAAACAAGATACCTGTCTATTCAGGTTGCGATTACAATAATTGTTCAAAATTCTCTCCATTTACAATTTGACAAAAATGTAAACGGTCAGTAAAATTTCTTATTGAATTTTGTATTTTTTCTGGAGTGATGCGATTGGCTTCTTGAACTATTCTCTCTTCCAATTGTTCAAGATTATGGGGACGATTTTTGAACACTTGACATTTCAAGTGACCCCAACAGAAAAAATCTAATGGCGAGAGATCTGGCGAACGTGCTGGCCATTCGATTGCTCCTCTTCGTCCGATCCAACGTTCCGGAAAAATTTCATTCAAATAATCGCGAACATTATGGGCAAAATGGGGGGGGGGGAGCTCCATCTTGTTGAAACCAAAAATGTGCATTAGGGTGATCACCTAGGTTTGCATTTGGAAAGAGGGCCGCAAGTGCTGGAACAACCTCATTTCGCAATAAATTTAAGTAGAGGTTGCCAGTTAAATTGCCTCTTATAAAAAATGGTCCTATGATGTTGTTTCCAACAAGACCAGCCCAGACATTCACCTTTTGAGGACGCTGTGTATGGACTTCTTCAATCAAATGCGGATTTTCAATTGACCAGTAGCGACAATTATGTCTGTTCACAGTGCCGTTGAGACAAACCGTTGCCTCATCTGAAAAAATGATGTGATCTAAAACATTAGGCTGCTGCTCGATCAATTCCGTCATTGTTTCGCAAAAATGTAGTCTACGATCTGGATCATCTTCAGTTAACTCATGGACGGTGCTGATTTAAGAATCTTATGAGCAGATTTTTGAGAGATCTCATGAATTTGACCTAATTCTGTTGTGGACACGTGATGATGATTTTCTTCCACTGTAAGTAAGACATTCAAACTAGTTTCTTCATCTGTTGCTGTTAATGGACGTCCCCTTCTAGGTAAATCCTTCACCTGACGAAAGACTTCAAACTTTTGAATTGTTCGGCATACCGTACTTTTACTAATGTGACGGTCTGGATAAACAGTTTTACTGCCATTTTCAAATGTGTCAATGTCTAAAATAAGTAAATTTATAGCGATGCAAAAGTTAGAACGCTTTTAAGATTGTCAAATGTGACGGCAAAAAGAATGCAAACACTAAACAACAACTTTTTTCAAAGGTATAGTTGTCTCAATATAAGAAATACATATGTCGTCATCATATCTTCAACGAGAATAACGCGAACTAACGCTGTCAGTGGCGGAGGTATTTTAAGCTAATAAAAGGTACAACGGTAGTAATATTTGACAGAAAATACTCGTCAATAATAGAAATTACTGCAGAATAGTAATAAGTTTAAGTATGTAGTAATTATATTGTGTAATTTATATTATTACAACATGGGTACACCAATATTTGGAAAACCATTTGTGTTCATATAAAGCACAGGTAATTATAATTAGATTGCGAATTTCAATGATTCAAGAAAGTTTTTTATTAGATAATAATAAAATACTGATTGATTTGCAGAATTATATACATGGAATATTGACTCAAAAGGCAAAAATATTGGACTGAATTTTGCAACATATCGTTTAATGACAACCAAGTTTTTGAATTACATCTAACGTAGCTATGGTTAAAACATACAAAAATTCCTTGGCATTCAAAGAAAATTTTATAGTAAACAAGAATATATACATTTGTTAACAATTAAAAAGTACGTCGAAATAGCTATTGTTATTTATTCAGGAATAAAATATTAATTACAATATGTAGTAAATTATATTACAGTGGTGCCTCACACAACGAACTTAATTCGTTCCAGGAGCAAGTTTGTTATGCGAAAAGTTCGTTATGTGAACCGCGTTTTCCCATAACAATACATGTTAAAAAAAATAATTCGTTCTGTAGCATAAAATATGCTAAGATGACATAAAAAAAGATAAATTTTTTGTTATTATTTTTATTTAGATACATCTAAAAACATAATTTTTTTAATTTTAAGACAAAGTAGAGTCTACCGAATCTTGCACATCTTCATCCATTTTCTGCTTTTTGGCCGATGGTTTCATGAAAAACCTGTCCAAAGTCGTTTGTTTTCTCTTTTCTCCAACATCTGCCGGAAATAACGGACAAGAGTATCGGAGTAAAGATCGTTGATCCTGTTTGCTTTAGCTGAATCCGGATAGTGGGCATTGGTAAACTCCTGAACTGCTTTCCATTTGACCAGGATGTTCTTGATGTCAGCAGTTGGGATTGGTTGATTGTTTGATTGTTGCTCCTCGTTATCAGATAACGCTTCCCTTTGAGCATTGTCCTGTTGCTGGACCAGAAGTGCTTGGAGCTATTCAGTTGTCAGCTCTTCTTCGTGTTCCTCAATAAGCTCCTCTACATCCTCTTCCTCTACCTCTAATTCCAACCTTTGGGCCACTGTGATGATGTCCTTCACCACTTCTGTGGCATCAACTACTGCTTCTTCCTGGGTCCACGAAGGCACAAGCATCTTCCAAGCAGAAATGAGGGTCCTTTGTGACACTTCTTCCCAGGCCTTCTGTATAAGTCGTATTGCCATAAGGATATCAAATTTCTCCTTCCAAAACTTTCGGACAGTCATATTTTCTCCACCAAACTCGCATTCTTCAAACACCTTATTAAAGAGGGCTCTAGTGTAGAGTTTTTTAAAGTTCGCAATAACTTGCTGATCCATTGGCTGAAGAATGGATGTGGTGTTTGGTGGCAAATACTGCACCTTGATAAAAGGATAATTTTCCTGCAATATTTCCTGTAGGTCTTTTGGGTGAGAAGGGGCATTGTCAAGTATCAGAAGGGCTTTGAGCGGCAGTTCTTTTTCCAGCAAGAATTTCTTCACGGCAGGAGCAAAGGTTTCCAGAATCCATTCGTTGAAGATAACTTGGGTCACCCAGGCTTTTTGATTGACTTCCAATGGACGGGCAGTTTGGACTTGATAACGTTATTTTTCTTGAAAATTCTTGGATTTTCAGAGTGATAAACCAATAGAGGTTTGATCTTGAGGTCTCCGCTGGCATTAGACGAAAACATAAGGGTAAGTCTGTCCTTCATGGCTTTGTGTCCCGGCAATTTCTTGTCCTCTTTTGTAATGAAGGTTCTGCTCGGCATTCTTTTCCAGAAAAGACCCGTTTCATCGGCATTGAACACTTGTTGTGGGCAGTATCCTTCATCCTTAATACATTTTTGAAAGGTAATAGAGAACTTTTCTGCTTCTTTCTTGTCAGCACTGCCAGCCTCACCATGCATAGTAACGCTGTGGATTCCACACCTTTTCTTAAATCTAAAAAACCACCCTCTGCTGGCTTTGAATTCTTCTTCATTATCTTGATTGCTGCTACTTCCAGGGACGTTTTTCTTTAGATCGTCATAAATTTTCTTGGCTTTGTGACAGATAATATCTTGGGTTGTTACGTCACCTTTCACCTGCCTGTCCTTAATCCAAATCGCTAATAGCCTCTCCATTTCCTCGTGGATTGAAGACCTATGTTTTTCATGAAATAGTTTTGATACTCCTTTGGCTACTTTGGCTGATTTGATGGCATCCTTATTTGTCAAAATGGTGAAAATGGTGGTCTTGCTGAGGCCAAACTCTTTGACGAGGTCACACTGTTTTACCCCACATTCACTCCTTCTAATTATTTCCTGTTTCATTTCAACAGAAATCACCTTCCTGCTTTTTTTAGAAGCCATGATATAAAAAAATATTGAGTTTAACTTAAAAGGACGACTGCCGTGATATGTGCGTGATTTAATTCATAATGAAGAACGATTGCCGCGATACGTGCGTAAATTAAGCGCAGTGACTAACGACTGCCTGCAGTGCCTGCGCGGGAGGATGCAATACATCGGCTCGGGCGACTTCGTTGTGTGAAGCGAAGTTCGTTGTATGAATCATGAAATGAACGAACAGGAAGTTCGTTGTGTGCAGCGTTCGCTGTGCGAGGCGTTCTTTGTGCGAGGCACCACTGTATATGGTAAGGTAGGCATACAAAAAAATACAATAACGAATTATTAGCATGATCTTCAGAATCGTCATCATCATACAGATCTTCATCGGTATCTGATTCACCAGTATTTACAACAAACTCCAGCTCTTCTGTAATGTTATCCGGCAGATGCTCTTTTTCCAAGTAGTCTGCTACGACTTTATCAACATGATTGCAAACAGATGCCCACTCTTCACAAGTTATATAAGCAAATTTGTTTCGGGCTAATGCCTCTACATCGGCTAACTTGAAAGTAACATTTCTAGCTGCAACCCAGTTTTTAACAATAGCCCATATTTTCTCAATGGGGTTTAATTCAGGATGGTACGGTGGCAACCTTAGAACACTATGTCCATAAGATGTCAGTAATGTATCTAATTTATATTGTGGTGTCTCAGTTTTATTTTTCTTTATTAGTTCATAAAGCTCCGGTTTTGTACACGTAGAGTTAAAATATATATTCCTTGCCATTAACCACTCAATCATTTCAGCTTTTCTTATTCCAGAAGTTGGGTCTTTTTCGACCTTTACACTGTGATACGATGCATTGTCCAGCACCAAAACACTTCTAGGTGGAAGATTGCGGACCAACTGTTTTGTCACCCATGTTAAAAAATTGGTAGCATTCATATCATCATGATAATCTCCTGATTTTGTACCTTTAAGAAAAAAAAAAAACAAAATTTACTAATGCCCTAGTTTTAAAAACAATATCTTAAAATACCTGATCGAAACATGAGTAATCCGTTATCTATAAACCTCATTTTACCACCAGCGTGCACCATAATTAAACGGCTGCCCTTGGAGATAGGTTTCTTTAATCCTAAGACTGTATCATCTGACCATTCCTTCGGCTGTGTATGGGAACTGTGAATGTATGATTCATCTGTAAATACTATTGGCCTGCTTTCATACAGGTAACCTTGTAGTTGGCGTAGATATTTTATGCGTTTAGCTCGTATGTATATCATAACTTTCCATCAATAATTTCCGTTTATCAGAAGTTTTTTGCCATCTACAAGTACATAAATACATAAATTTGCTGTCGTAAACTGATCTGCTGCATGAGTACATACTTAAATCCCATTTTTTTTTAAACATTTGAGAGAGTGGCTAATCCACCTTCGAATAATTAATAAATAAAATAATGCTATTATAAAAACATTAACAGAAAGGAGATTATATTTTGGTACCTCTTATGGTTGGTCGTCTTCTGTCATGTATATAAAAATTGTGTACAATAGTACGGATAGTTTGTTTTTCTTCTGTACGTAGGGTGCTTTTTGGACTAGGGCGACTTTGTTTTTTGCCAGTACTACTAAAAGAAGTAACTCCTCCTGCATCTATACCCCCAACTTCCTTGACAATACTTCTGTATGTACTGTCGGAAATTCCAGTTGCTGCAAGTAACCTCTCTTTGTAGTGAGACAACTCTATCGTTGGAGTATTATTTCCAGCTTCTTCCTTCATAAATTTTAATACGTTGGCAATGATTTCCCTTCCCTGGCTGTGAATTATTTTTCCTTTCACACCAACTTTCTTTGGTGTTGATAAGCTTGCTTTTGCTTCAGCCATCATAACCTATAATATGTTCACAAAAGACGCATAATATAATTATATCGCACTGCTGTATTCATTGCAACTTACCACTCTGACCAAAGTACGCAACGTCTTGTCTTGAAAAAGACACTTCTTAATATAAATTGGGTAACGGTGGATAATAAATAACACACGAAAAACTCAAACTCGCACACACGCTAATTAGAATTGTGACAGTTGCTCGTATGCAGTTTTAGAATCGACGCCACTGAACTTTCGACGATTCCAGCAAATATTCCATAATTCCAAAAATAAACATCTTAATACTTCCTGAACGTAGTTTTTTATTTTGCATTCAAAAGTGTAAAAAAAATCTGGGCGTTCCGTTTAAAAAAAAAAGTTGGACGTATTGCCGATTAAACCGGAAGTGAAAAAAATATAAACTGTATTGCATAAAATGCATTTATATTAACTATACCCCCTTACCAAATTTCAGAAATCATAATTTTCAAATAACAAAGTTATTCGACCGTTCCGGGACTTTTTACGAACGCTGTATAAGAACAACACAAAGTACTTTACGTAAAATAGTCTTGGTACGCATGTTAATAGATACCTCTCTTACTAACAGACGGTATTCTGCATATAATTGCGATAAAATCAATTATTCCCGATCGAACTAATCGCCGGTAATTGTTTCGATTTATAGTTCAGTGTGAGTGCATTTGATTTTATTTATAAACCCACACCTAACTTACGACGAAGTATTTTATTGAGTCCCTCGAGTAAAAGGAAAAGCTATAATAGATCGTAACTCGATATACGTTCAACGTTCGAAATGAATTATTGTTTTAAAATGTCAAGTTTTTTTCGTACCGAGTAGGAAATATCGTACGGTATGTATCCGAGTCTAGCGGGAGTATGTATGCTAGGTGCAAAAAGTAATGAATAGCGGGGGATAGTTCTATTTGTCATTTGAATTATCTTGTCGTTCGGAATATTGCAGTATAAATTGTTTTATTATTACTGCCGGTATATAACTTTCTCTTGATGCAATAGGAGATGATGTTATTGTGTTTTATATACAAATATATATGTATTGTAGTGCTCAATGTTACAATCGAATGAAATTAAAAGGAAAACATATATTAAACACTTTACAAATAATTTAAAATCCCACCCTCTCTTACCTTATTATATGTATGTGGTGTATTTGTAAAATAAGTTCTCAGCTACAACAACAAATTGGAGAGAGAGGGCTTGAACAGTTAAAAAAATATGGTGAAAAAATTAATTTTGCCAGCCCCCTCCCCCCTCCTCTAAATCCCCTCTAAATCCTCCTCCCTTTTTGAAAATAGGAATTGTTTGAAAGTTACTGCAAGTTGTTCTGGGCAAAAATAATTTAATTCAACCCTCCCTTTGTCACCCCCCCCCCGCATTTCTCCAATTTTTTATTCTTGTTCAAAATTTGTGGTAAAAATCTGCACTTGAATAGCTCAAAAAAAAAAAATTTTGCCAACCGCCTCTTAAAAAAACATGTTCAAAGTTGTGCCAAGGTGTTTGCGGTATTGTTCCAAAGTTTTAGCTTTTTTGCATTTTTTTTTGCGAAATAATTGAGCAATATAGAAGAACCTGAAACAATTTTCAAAAGTTTGATTTTTAAAAAAAGTGGGGCGGTTAATGGTAGAAGGCTGACGTGAAAATTTTTTTTCTTTTTTTCGAAACAATTGAACAATGTGGAAGAAACTGGAGTAACTTTCGAAAGTTTGATTCTCAAAAAAAAAAAAAAAACAATCGAGCAATACAGAAGAATTTGGAACAACTTTGAAAAATTTTATTTTCAAAAAGAAAGGTGTGACGGGGGGGGGGGGATTTTTGTTGTTATTATCATTAAGGCTGTGGTGAGTTAAACAATTTTTTTTTGCGAAACAATTAAACAACGTAGAAGAAACTGGCACAACTTTCGAAAGTTTAATTCTCTAAAGAAAAAAAGGGAAGGGACAGGGGGTCGGATTTCTTTTGTATATTGTTCTCAAGTTTCAGTTCAAAATTTTGATAATCCAAAGGGGACGAGAAAAAAAAACTAAAATTTTGATAGCCTCTACATCCTCCTCCCTTTTTTTAAAATAGAAATTTTGAAGGTTACTGCAAGCTGTTCTGGGCAAAAATAACCTTCCTTTTGTCACCCCCCGCATTTCTCCAATTTTTTGTTCTTGTTCAAAATTTTTAGAAAAAGTCTGCACTAATTGCTCAAAAAAATCTTTTTGCTAACCACTTTCTCGCTTGTTAAAAAGAAAACACGTTGAAAGTTGTGCCAGGGTGTTTTAGATATTATTCCAAAGTTTTAGTTGTTTCTTTTGCATTTTTTCCAATTTAACAATGTAGAAGAAACTGGAACAACTTTCGTAAATTTTATTTTCAGAAAAAGGTAGGGGAGGGTGGAGAACTACTGTTGTTATTATTTGATTATTATTTATTGATACTATATATTGTACTAAGCACAAAGTCCTAGTCAGTCATCATCAGATAGCGTTAGAGTTCCAAAGATAGATTATCTTTTAAGATCATTATCTTGTTAATTAATCATGATTGAACTAAGAAAGGTGTTCCGGATACCCCCTGGTTCTTGGTATCCGTAATAGATATACAAACTAACGTAGCTTACACACCCCAAATATATGTATGTCAATAATGATATTAGTCATTTGTTATTAACGGGTCGATAGCCGCAGTGGTTAAGCGACCGACTATTGTTGCAGTGGAGCAATAGCAGTCGAGTTTCAATTCTTCGGAAGGACGGTGGCATTTTTCTATAAGATTTGAATTCCGATCGACCTACCATTCGCTGTTGAGAGCACAATTACGCCGAGAGAGTTGCAGTTATGGTAAACAGCTTAAGAAGTCACCTCAATTAAGCACCCATCACGCATGAAGAGACAGTAGCTGCTTTTTTGACATTGATAATATCACAGTTTTGATAACATGTTTACGTGTAAGCCCTCAAGATTTTGAGGTGCCTAATTAACTTTTCTATACGTCTCTGGATGACATTAAAATCATTTAAGCGAACACATCACAGGATGCATACCTTTGAAACCGCTAGCAAATATTTTCTTAACATCAGTGTTATTATTTTTAGTGTACTAAATTCAACATTTTTGATGCCGCTAACATCGATATTTTGCCATCAACGCTGCTAATATTAAATGTTAAATTATTGATTCTTTTAGCTGGTAGATTCACGCTAGCAGGCGCTCTTACCACCTCGCCACCGATCCGTTATTTTCAGGCCAACATTACTGACAGAGCACAAAAATATGACGATCAGAGATGCAATTTGGGGGCTACTTGGTATCTCCACATTTCTGCATTGAGTGTACCGTATATTTTTCGTTTTTAGTATCATATCTATTTGATAAATTTCAGCTTAACTTTGTTTGATATCTTAGTGTTTTGTTTTCGTCAAAATTGCATCTTTGATCGCGATATTTTTAATATTTCTTTTTAAAAAGTGGAAGCATTTATGTAATGGAAATAATTCTTTATTAATAACTAATTAACAATAAATAAAGCATTCTTCTAAATAACAAATACTACACAAAATCGTTGTCAATAGAATGAATTAAAGAAGCCATTTCCGAAGCAATTACTCTAACAAGTTAAACCACCATTTACAAATCAGTGGGATATCCTAATTCATTTTATAAAAAAGCAACATTTATAATTTTTTAATCGGACTGTATAATTTTTTAATAGCAGCCTATATTAATCAAACACTTTGAATACAATAGAATCGTTTTCGTTGATAAATAGAGACAAATGAAACATGCAACGAGTTTCGGAGGAGAATCGTAGGTGCCGCGATTGTAACTTAATGAAATCGTCTGTTAACAAAGTTGATATTTTCAACGTTAGAATAAATTACCAGGAAATACCTCAAATTATAGACGCATTGTTAGACAGTCCGTGGAGTTGATTGTGAAAAATTATATTTCATAAATAATAATAAGCGTGCGTTAAGTTTTTTTTTTCTCTCTTCTCCTATCCTCTTTCATGACTAGTATAGGAACCAAATCGTTGTAATAGTGATAAATTATTAAATATCCCATCGATGCTTTTAACGTTTTCCCAACTGAATAGTGCAGTAATTATAACTGATATCACATCGGACTCCCAGAGAGTAAATTCAGCCGAAACTCCTGAGATCGGTGTTATCGATCATGCACGAGACTTGACCGAACGGATACTTCTCGTTATACGAGATCTGTGTGTGTAGAAAACAAGGATGTCATAAAATGAATCAAGAAAAAAACACACAACAAGGAGTACCAACACAAGTAATTAAATACTATTGTCCTTATTGGTTATACCTGCATGTACCTTTCTTAGAATAGTTGTTTGGTCGAGGTGTGTATGGAGAAATCTTACTTGGAATTCAATTTTATCGACATGTTGCTGTATTAGAAAATCAATTTTTAAAGGTAGTCTCTTTCGTGTAATTTCGACCTGATGTTATATAAATATTTCCACCTCTGGAAAACATCTTAAAATGACTGTCCGCATTGTGAAAGACATTGTTTGCGGCTTACGCACCGGTATTTGCTTACAGATGTCGTGTTTGCACTTTTACCGTCGCCGTCGCTTGCTGGTTAGCAGGCAACGCAAACATATGCGCTCGAAAAGGCTCTATACGCTTCAGAAACCGGCGATTTCAGCAATCCGTGAAACGTTTGTACAATGACGGAAGTCAAACATCAACCGAAAGCAAAGAAAATACTTTTAGGGCTACGACGTGCTTTCTCTCGTATGCACGGGAGCTTCTAAGATTTGTTTACCCACACCGCAGCGACAAATCGAATGGAAACAATAATAAAATCTACTCGTGAATTATAAATTATATAACCTACTTGTTAGATGTATTTAAAGTCTCTGTATATACGAGGGTGGGTTGAAAATGCTGAGTTTTCAACCGTACATTGCAATAACCTGTCTTCACTCTAGTGTTAACTCTAGTGATAACTAATTATCTCGGTCTCTAATTCAAGATGAGCTCTTGTGTGTCTTTTAATGAGGTTTTGGTCCAATGAATGCAGACTCTGCGTCATCAGCAGTCTCTTTACCGTTAGATCCCCAGTCTCCAGGGATGTGGTGCCTTCATTTGTGTCAGTGTGTTTCTTTGGATCAGAATCCAGTCGGTGGGCTTCAATTACCACTTCAAATCGTTTTGTTTTTCGAAGTAAAATCTGGGTATCTTTTTCCTTTTCAAGCTCTCCTAACTCTTCCAGGATCTGAAGATGGATTACTAAATTTTCGCAGCTGAAGATTGTATTTCATTCTAGTCTGATGGGGTCCAACAATTCACTTTGGTAAGTGTAATGGAATAAAATCTAATAGAGTCTCAATCGTTGCGGTTGGATGAATTCGAATTCCGACTGAGGTTATATTTTTTGCAGCATCTAAATGTTCATAATGCTCTTGTGTGACCTATTTTGGCGTTTTTGGGAAATGCATGTTTGCTGTTTCAAGTTCCTGATCTAAAAAGATCTCCCACTACGCTAGAGAAGTCCAGCTACTTTTTTCTTAGTATAGATGCCACTAAATATAGTTTTTTTGTTGTTGTTGAATGAGGTCACAACTATTCTATGTGTATTGATGTTCAGATCCTCCTCCAGTTGTAGGCGTATCCTTGTACTTCTAATCCAAGTCTTGATAATGTATGGAAGGTTTTGGTAGCAATCTCTTTATGGTTACACCTTTTGCGGTGGAATCTCCTAGGTTTGCACATATCATTCTGTTTTTATTTTGTTTTCTATTGCATTTTTCACTGATCCAAATGAGACCACCCTCCACGCCAATTTCAGGTGCTGTCTAATTGTCTGATCTTTTGGGAGATAATCAAGTGGAACTCTTCGGCATAATGACAGCCATCTTCCTTCTAGATGATAAATCTATCGCCTCTCCAACACATCCTCCTCATAGCCAACTTTTTATTCAAAATATGTGTTACCAGTTCACTAGATTTTGCAGCCTTCATTATCTCAAATGTTTGACAATCAACGTTGTTAGAGAGACAAGTTACTGGAAGACGACTAAATAGTGGAACGGAGGACGGGGTCGGGGAGGGAGAGTGGTACCAAGTTTGTTAGGGAAACGCCTTTCTTCACAACTTTCTTCTTGATAGCTCCAAAATATTTCTTTTCACATTTTTCACTTCCTTTCCTTTGGTTTTTTTTAATTTTTTATTTTCCAGATCGTTTTCTAAAGGTGTTGAAATCATGATAGATGAATGCTGAGTTCGTCTGCATGTCATATTTGGGATACCACAAGATGGTGGTGGGCATAACTCCTTAAAAGGTATATCTAACGATTTTTTGTTTTTTTGTTCTAAAAGGTTATCTTCACGGACGTCCAACTCAAAATCTGAGATTTCTTCTAATTTAGATGCGAACCTGGTCTTCCTATTTCCTCTGGCGGTGCCGGTATTGGAGATGGGGTTTGATGCCTCTCAGATGGATCAAAGGTTTCATCATTAACTTTTGGTTAACAGATTAACTCCTCTTCGCTAATTCGCTAAAGACGTCGGGAGCATTCTTGACGAGTTCTGCAATGCCTGTTGTATTTATTTTCTCATATTTTTTGAGTCTCATGAATTTATCACATTCTTGGTAGTAAGCTGATTTGAAGGGCCTAAAGAAAGGGATGTCTAAGGGCTGAAGACGATGTGAAGTGTGTAGTGGAAGTGATGCAAGGTGAATGCCTGATTCTCGACAAAAATTGTAAGAAGCTAGACTTGAGTGGGTGGAGTGATTGTCTAACACAAGTATTGGACACGATCCTTAGAAGAATTTGCATTTTTCTTAAAGTGTTTCAACCACTCAAGAAAGAGTTTTTCTGTAATCCACCCAAACTTCGAACACTGGTATAATGCTCCAACAGGACCGTTCCTATCAAAGCCTTCTTTCATTCTGTATCTCTTGAAAATGAACATTAAGGTTGCTGTTTGTCCTCTCTCGTCACTTATAATCGCACAGACTTGCTTTCGGCCTTTTGCAGTCAAAATCTTACTAGGAATATGGTCATTGGTTACACCCTTCTCTACCCCTCTACCCCTCATCTACATTAAAAATTTGATGGCTTTCAAATTGAAAGCGATCATAGAGAGATGCTAAATTGTCATAAAATATTTTTAGTTCATCGCGAATGAAAGCTGTCTCTCTGTTGATACTTGTGGCTTGCATAAATGAGTAGAGCAAATCCTTGCCACATTTTCCTTAAGCCCATAGAATGCATTTGACATTTCTAGGATTCATGCCGAAAATTCGGATTCTTGTTCTTGAGTGAAGACTGTTTTTCTTCCTAATATGATTTTCTTAGGTTCGAAACGACCTCTCAGGCTAGAGGCTTTTCTAATCGACAGCTTATTTTCTGCGATTTCTCTTAATGCCCTTTTTCATCGCTTCATCAGACCATGAGGGTCCTGCAGTCATGCGCTGGTAATTTCTTGGCATCTTGGGGAAATATCGATCAGGGCGGGGTAATATCGATTGCACTGATCGATTTTACGTATCGTTTACGAAAGCATGCCGAAAAAACAGATAACCTCAAACTTAAATGTCAAAAAAAGGAAGGAAATATTAGGATAGGCAGCCAAAAAACAAACGATGATTTACAAAATCTCCATTTAATATTCTAAGCTTATTTTAAACACAACTTGTATGTATTCGCAAGATCAGGTAGAGGAGATTACGTGGAATCACCTATGAGTAAAAACAGGTTCGACCATAAAGGAATAATCTGTGATTAAATTTCTTGCCAATGCGATTTGAGAAATTGATCGTTGGCAAGGTGGTGGCGACGATTGGGAGACTTTCAAATAATAAACAATAACGGTCCTACCAACCAGTATTGCGGAACACCCGATCAACTTTAATATTTAGATATCGGAGATCGAAATCTATTGTTTCGATATTTTAAAAATGATCAAGAATAACATCTCCGATCTGGAAAAATTCCATCGTGGTTATGGTAAGCGTGCTTCAGCTACATATTTTATAAATAAGACGCTGTGGTCTGGCACGTTATATCGTTCGTTGTTGGAACCATATACTTGTTAGATGTAATTAATGGGACAGTATAATGCATTTGCCGCTCTAGGTGTCACGATTTTTTCTCTTCAATCTTTAGTCTCTTCCTATATAGGTATGTATACACGAGCTATCTCGTGATATGGTCATGCGAATCCGCGAGGATCCAGCGTCGTATCTTCCGCAAATAAACAAGTCCGGATAAGATATATCTTGTATTTTTCTTTAATACAACGTGATTTATTTCTACGTATAATACAAAAATAATCACCCTAGTATATGTTTAAATTCTATAATTTTATGATTTTATAATTATAAGGTGTCCGAATTTATAATATAAAGAAATTATACCTTCCTTCTTGTTCCACATTAATCCGTCTAGAGTTCCGGGAATAATTTAAATCACCCTAGGGGTTGTGTGTGTGATGTGGAAGCGGAGAACAAACACCGGGCAGGTAATACGGGTTGACAGAATAAATTCAGGCGTTGAAAAGGGGTATCGGGAAAAAGCGACGAAACAAAACCTCTCTCTAGCGGCGGATACTTCTTCGGTTTAAGTAGTAAGTGGTAGGAGAGAAAATATATATCTTGCCTGTCCGCTCATGCCCGGTGCACCTTGTTTATTGGCGTAGGTAAGGTGTTTGCTTGCAGGATCCTTCGAGTTGTACGGATGCATTATGAATCGTATGTATCATGTTCTTAATTGGGCAAAAATATAATTGATCACTTTTAAAGAGTTTATACTTATAACCTCTAGTGTAATGCGCACACTTTAATAATGAAACTCAGATTAATTAGCATATAAAACGTGTTAATACTTAATTATTTATCTAGTTCTATGTATTTTTTTTTCCTCTTAATTCTTAACACATAATCGTACGCCATAACAAACACGTAATCTAAACTCGAATGCGTCCAGCTGGCCGCTGCTTCTAATATTCCCTAAAAGAAATAATAATTACCGATTACGCAGGACGTATAAATTATCACCGGGCAGCCGAATGAGCCAGTGGTGGAGTTGGAGAGCGCGAAAAAAATCACATTCTACCTTTCAACAGCACACCGTTCGATCAAACATAATTAGATGAAGTGGAGATAATTTATTGACGTGAAAATTTAGGCGTTTTCCTCGAGGTCAAAGAACCTATAATAATAACTAGTAGTGTGCTTGTTTCAATAGGATATATGTATATATCGTACACGTATCGGCTTTAAGTACGTGAGAATTGATGAATATTAATAAATTGGATTTTTTTTCTCCTCTGGTTTCGATCTTTTGTTTTCGTTCCGTGATTAATTGTTTCGAAGTTGACTGTTTAATATGGATTGTAAATAATTGTTCGAATTGATGGTATGTAAATGGGTGGATGTATAATTGAGAACAGGTTAATAGAGATTTTCGATAGAACGTTTGAAGACTACACAATATGGATTTAATGGGGATTTTGTTTGAATTTGCAAAGAAGAGTTGACTAATCTTGATTCTCGAAAACTGTCTTTAGAAAATTTTCACCATTGCTGAAGAAGAAACATAAGAAGCCACATACTACTTGATCCATAAAATTCTTTGATATCTGATGTCTTATTCACGAGCTGAATAATGAAATTTTGTTTAGTCAAGATATTTTTGGAAGAAGCTACCTTTGTTTTGAACAAAAAAACTGTCAAAATCCAGTGAATATCTACCAGTGTTTAGATTTTTTTCTGATACGATCCCATTCTTGCACTACCTTTGTATCCAAATTTAGAGAACCCTGACCTTCCGTTCTTATTTAAATATGGGATGTTGTTAAATCGTTGTTGCCATGAATTAGTCTCTTTTTCCTTGATTGAATGACCGGTCAAATCGTCAAATTTGATATTTGGGGGCCCTGCGGTAGGCCATTCGATGAATCCAATTATAAAGTATTTTTTCGATTGTTTTGGGCTTGAGTTTCACGAATACCAACTTTGTGTCCTTTAACCGTTTTTGAATGGTTAACATTTATCCTTAACCGCCCTCCCCCTCCTCTCCCAAAAAAGAAATAGTTCAACAGGATCAAATCACATCTTCGAGGCGGCCAATTGAGATTAGAATTTCGGCTGATTCATTTTCGAAAACGATGCTCAAAAGTTTAATTGTTACGTTGGCCATCCGACGAACCCAATTATAAAGCACTTTTTTGATATTTTGGATTTGAGTTTCACCCTTGCCAACTTCGATCTTATCTCCTGTAAGGCTTCAATCGTCTTTGAATGGTTAACATTTATCTTCAACCGCCTCCTTCCTCTCCCAAAAAAGAAATAGTTCAACGGGCTCAAATCACATCTTCGAGGCGGCCAATTGAGATTAGAATTTCGGCTGATTCATTTTCGAAAACGATGCTCAAAAGTTTAATTGTTACGTTGGCCATCCGATGGACCCAATTATAAAGTACTTTTTCGATGTTTTGGATTTGAGTTTCACCCTTGCCTACTTCGATCTTATCTCCTGTAAGGCTTCAATCGTCTTTGAATGGTTAATATTTATCCCTCCCCTCCCCTCCACAAGAAATAGTTCAACGTGTTCAAATCACATCTTCGAGGCGGCCTATTGAGATCAGAATTTCGGCTGATTCATTTTCGGAAACGGTGCTGAAAAGTTTAATTGTTACGTTGGCTATCCGATGAATCTACTTATAAAGTACTTTGTCGATTGTTTGGGCTGAATTTCACCAATGCCAACCTCGATTTCGTGTCCTGTAAGGCTTCAGTCGTCTTTGAATGCTTAACATTTATCCTTAACCGCCCCCTCTCCCTCCCCGCCACAATAAACTGTTCAACGGGCTCAAATCATATCTTCGAGGCGTCCAATTGAGATCAGAATTTCGGCTAATACACTTTCGAAAACGGTGCTCAAAAGTTTAATTGTTACGTTGGCCATCGGATGAACCCAATTATAAAGTACTTTTTCGATGGTTTGGGATTGAATTTCACCAATGCCAACTTTAATTCTGTGTCCTGTAAGGCTTCAATCGTCATTGAATGGTTAACATTTATCCTCAACCGCCTCCCTCCTCTCCCAAAAAAGAAATAGTTCAACGGGCTCAAATCACATCTTCGAGGCGTCCAATTGAGATCAGAATTTCGGCTAATACACTTTCGAAAACGGTGCTCAAAAGTTTAATTGTTACGTTGGCCATCGGATGAACCCAATTATAAAGTACTTTTTCGATGGTTTGGGATTGAATTTCACCAATGCCAACTTTAATTCTGTGTCCTGTAAGGCTTCAATCGTCATTGAATGGTTAACATTTATCCTCAACCGCCTCCTCCTCTCCCCAAAAGAAATAGTTCAACGGGCTCAAATCACATCTTCGAGGCGGCTAATTGAGATCAGAATTTCGGCTGATTCATTTTCGAAAATGGTGCTCAAAAGTTTAATTGTTACGTTGGCCATCCGATGAACTTAATTAGAAAGTACTTTTTTGATGGTTTGGGATTGAATTTCACCAATGTCAACTTCGATTCTGTGTCCTGTAAGGCTTGAATCGTCTTTGAATGGTTAATATTTATGCTTAACCGCCCCTTCCCCCTCCACAAGAAATAGTTTAACGGGCTCAAATCACATCTTCGAGGCGGCCTATTGAGATCAGAATTTTCGGCTGATTCATTTTCGAAAACGGTGCTCAAAAGTTTAATTGTTACGTTGGCCGCCCCGTTGAAACCACACGTCGTCCATTTCATCCGCTTCAATTTGTAGAAACAAAAATTCGTGGGGCATGGCACAATAACGGGCACCATTGATCGTAACGGCAGCTTCTTGGATCATTTATAAAGGAAAATTGCCCAATCAGGCCAAAATCTGCATCAAACAGTCATTCGTTTTGGGTGGATCGGCTTCTCAATGATGAGGTTTGGATTTTCTGAGCCCAAAATGCGATAATTTTGCTTATTGATAGATCCTCCGATGTAGAAATGGATTTCATCTGAAAAGATGTAAAAATGATCATCTCCAGCTCGTTGGGCGAATCAGAAACGCATCAGGGGATCATGGGGCTTCAGTTCTTGGACTGTTTGAACTTTGCAAGTCTTCATACCGATGTTTTTATGCAAAATCTTCCTCAGAAAAGCGTGAGGAATGTTTAGTTCCTGAGAACGAGGATGAGTTGATGTTGATGGATTTTCAGGCACACGTTAGGGAACATCAGCAATGTTTTCGGTTGAACCCACTGGATGAGGACGTGAACAGGTTGCTTTGTCCAATAACGATCCAGTTTAATGAAATCGCTTTACGAATTGATCCATAACTATGTACTAATATTGAAGAAATCAATGGAGTGGTCAGATTATGTTCATTCATAGTTGCATAGGTGTTGTGATTGGATTTTCATATAGTAGTGGGGTGATGACAAAAAATTAGAATATCATTTGTGTAAAATCATTTCCAGGAACCTGAGATTTTCTGAGTGGAAAATAACTTTCACCATCCAACATGTAAGATTTTTTTGTTAAAATTTCGAAGAATCCATCGGCATTGTGATTTTATTATGGATATTTGCCCGACAGTGTATTCTGGTGATCTGGTTTTCTTTTTACACTTTATTTGAAGTTAAAATAAGATTATTTCATTCGAAATTAATTTTGACAGCTATGCGTATGACACAATTCAACGCCTACTACTATGATGTCCTAGTTTTAACATTAAAACAGTTTTAAAACAGTCTAATTTTTTTGTCATCACCTGGAATGGTTCTTGTTGATGCTTTTTAAAATATTTCTGTCTAGAAGTGTGAATTATGCTTTAAAGTCTACATTTAAAGTTGAGGTCTGATTTCAGATCTAATCGGGGAGACATTAATTATGACCGTCACTGTAACATACCTACATATGTGTGTTTGCGTTTGTTGAGTCTAAGCAGAACTTGATTCGACCCCACTACAATGGCTGGCACAAAAAATATAATTAACGTTTCTCCGTTTGCGATATTATGGACATTATTCGAACGAAAATCACGCGAATAACAATGTTTATATCTTAATTATATCGTAATTTACGATTGTATCTTTGTGCAGGACGCATACTCTCTACTCTCAGCTCCACTCACGGCTTTACACGCTTTATTCGTGTTTCTCGCAAGGCTCGTTACTACATCGTTATTCTGGTATTTCATATTATCCCGTCTGGTTGCATTGTGATTATGTGTAAATTGTGAAATAACAGGCAATCGAATCCGCTTGCCGGTTAAAATTTCATCCCAGTTGTTTCACGTCTGATTCGATAATTTTTACGTTTATCATATTTTCAACATATTTACACTTTCTGAATATTTAAACTCCCTCGTTCTCTCGGAACGGTGACAATTTTATGCCCCGGACACCTTGCGTTTATAAATATATGCGAAAAGATGTGTCGTAAATTTTCATGTTTTGCGTTAAGTATGTTATATCTGAAGACAAAAAGAAGAGGTGTCCGCAGCGAAGTCGTCCTGACGTTTATTGAGTTCACGCAATTTTATGATTAAATATCTATTTATCTAGAAACGCTAAAATGAAGCGTTGACAATAAATTCATTCGATACGACTAATTTAAACACCTGCATGTGTGTTCTCGCGAAGATCTATTTCAATTACCGCTAAGAATCGCAAGCACTTCCTTATAACACTCAATTAAAAATTCGATTGCATTAATCAGGTTATTTCTTTTTTTTCCTCCTCGTTTTAAATCCTCATAGCAGATTTAATAAATCCACGTCCCGTGTTTGCGGAAATCTTTGCACTTTATTGAACGAATCTAATTAATTGCATCGTTCAAGTTTAATGCAAACTAACAGAATCCTCGAACCTGGCTAACCGGCCAATTTCCGCGTTCGTATATTTTATGATAAAATAGTTAAGTGTTATAAGTGAGAGTAGAGAAGATAATTGAAGCGTATAACTAACCCCGAGGTGATAAACATGTTTGGTCGGCCGTAAAGGAAGGCCTCGACCGTGTAAGTACATACATGTATACGTGTGTACATGGAAGTATTTGGAATTGGATATTGCATCTGAGTCGTCGCGTTTGTCTTAGTTAGAAAGTGTTATGGCACTAACCAGGTAAATAATTTAAATTAGCCGCGAAGAACGTAAGTTTCATCTCGATGTTAATTAAGATTAGTTGGCTGTGTTTAAAGGAATATGAAAATAAGTTTAAATCCAGTTAACTAAATGTAATGATTAAAACTTGATCATCATCACTACAGTTGGACATTGGAGGTGTAGAATTTTCTTTCGAAAGCTCTAGAGAACTGTTTGTGTGAATTCATTCATATGGTTGGTGGTCAACTATTTTTCTAAGGATCAACGTGGATCCATTAGCCTTTTTATGGCTGCATCATGTTTGGTTATGAGCTTCTCTGGACCAATAAGTCCTATAAGGAATGGCTTCCCTCCGTTATCACTAGAGTTTTTGTTGTTTTGGGCGATGGTGGTGGACGAACCAGAACGCACAGGCGATAAAAACGAATTCATATCTTCTAATCTGGAACTTGCCAGCTCTGAACCAGAAACTAGCCGTGGTTGGCCAATCTGGTATCCAGAAGAAGTCCTCAACCAAGTGCATTAACAATGTGTTGAGCTCTGACATACGCACACACTAGACGTCGTTTCAAGAGAGGATTCTAGAAAAGTTGGATATACAGGGTGAAGCATTAGTGCGTCAAAGTTCAATATATCCATTAATTTTAAAGATATTATGTACGAAAATCATAGACAGTCTTGAGTTACACATTCTAAAATTATTTTATTACCAGGATGAACCAAACATACATTTTCTTAAATGGGACACACTATATACGAGGGAGCGTTTTTATATTCGTGGAATGGAAGATAAGGGGTGGAAATAAAAAAACCAAATTATTTTTCTTTTTCAATATATTCACCTGCAAGACGGATACATTTTTCACATCTTTCAATTAATTTATTTATACCCTCATAAAAAAATGATTTCTCTTTATCTGCAAAATACGCCGAAACTGCCTCCTTGACTTCATCATCGGCAGTAAATTTTTTACCCCGCAGCTCTTTTTTCATTTTCGGAAACAGGTAATAATCACTCGGGGCCAGGTCTGGGCTGTAGGGTGGGTGATTCACAATTTCGAAGCCCACCTTATGCAGGGCAGCTAACGCAACGCGGCTCTTGTGGACGGGCGCGTTGTCGTGCAAAAAAGCAGCACACCTTTCGTCAATTTTCCCCGTCTTTTCTCTTTAATGGCTTCTTTTAGTCGCTCTAATATTGAAGCGTAATATTCTCCGGTTATAGAAACACCTTTATCTTTATAATCAATCAACAATATTTCTTCCGAGTCCCAAAATACCGTTGCCATGAGTTTCCCAGCTCATTGTGACAGTTTAAATTTCTTGGGAGGTGCTGTGCCCTTTTTATGCCACTGCATGGAGTCTTGTTTGGACTCAGGTTCATAATGATGAACCCAAGTTTCGTCTCCTGTAACAATTCGACTCAATACACCATCCTTGTCTTCATTACAGAGGTCCAAAAATGCACGCGAGCACTCTACGCGCTGTTGTTTTTGCGGCGGCATGAGCATTCTCGGCACCCATCTTGCGCTGACCTTAGACATGCCGAGATGATCGTGTAATTTTAAAAATTGTTGTATCGACTCAACCATTTCTGCGAGTTGTTTCTTCTTTAGTCGAGCATCTTCGAGTACAATTTTTTCAACTTTTTGGATAAGTGGTCACCTCAATGCTCCTGCCCGGCCTCGGGTCGTCTTCAAGAGATTCCCTTCCTTGTTTAAATCAACTATGCCACTTGTACACCATGGTTTTTCCTGGACAAGAGTCGCCGTAAACTAATGACATCTCATTCATTATGGTCGCGACTGATTTTCCTTGCCTGGTAAGGAACTTTATAACGGCACGATATTCGATTTTTTCCATATTTCACTTTTGACTCCTGATTATGCTACTTAGTTGACGATAGCTCAAAGACTAACTGTCTAATAACAATGAAACTTCGCATTTCTACTAATTATGAGTCGCTGCACAGGCCACGCCCCCAATGCGCCTAATCACCCCCCTACAACCCGCTCATTCCGCGAATATAAAAACGCTCCCTCGTATTTTCATATACGTTTTTAAATAATTCATTTCTTCTGCTACCTCCAGTTTAATAAATGTTCTACTTAATTCTTCAAATCTATCTAATCTTGTTTCATTTAAAATTCGCTTCAATTCAATCTTCATTCCCTTTTTCTTGCCTGGATCCTTGATTTTATTTTTTCCTTGAATATTCCAGTTTTTAATAAGATGCCATGTACACAAAAGTCTTCTTGGTTTGTATTCCATTACTTTCACCCATGCATTGTAATATTTCGGATAATCATCACTCATAAATAAATTTAGTTTCCATAGCCTCATTCATGAAACCTACAGCCTAGTCTTGCTTGTTAAGCACAGGATCTTCTTCATTTACATGTAATAGAAACCACCACCATGATAATAATATTTAGACACCAATCACCAATAACAACCACATTACAGAAAAAGCACAAGACAATAAGCACTACCTCACCATTTTTATTTTGTTTACTTACCTTCTTTTTTATAAAAAAGCGTAATTCTTTCCTTCTGAATTCCATTCTTGTATTTTTAATGCAACTGCAAACGTATCATTCTCTTTTTTTCTTAATTTTATGTCTCCTTTCTAAATTTGCAACATCTTGTCTATTTAATAGATTATATCTTGAAACTGGCCCTTCAGAAGTAATGATTCGGTTGTAAAAATAATACAGCTCAGTGTGATCACTTGCTTTCTTTGTTTCTCCATTTGGAATAATTAATTTCTAATTTTTCATCACCGATCATACTCTAGTTTGCCTGCAAAATGTAATATTTTACGATTAATTACCTTGTTATGTGTTTGATGCATATTTTTATCCAAATTCGCGTAAGTTCCCAGAGACTCTTCATCACACAGTGGACTTGAATCTTGCATGACCGTTTGATGAATAGTTTTCATATGCCTTTTTTAGCACTGCTATTATAAAAGATTTTATTACAAATTTCACAGTTTCTTGAAGCCTTGCTAAAAAAATAATTTACCACAACAGAAATACAGTTTAAATAAACAATTCCAAAGTAATAATGGATCTGTATGTGTAGTAGTTTTGGTAGAGGATACAATTAGAAGAGAACCATAAACATAACCTAACTTAGAGGTGTAAAAGTTTCGTAAATATTCTTGGACATGCCCATTGAACAATGTTCGGTGTTGTATTCAGTGTAGCCTTGAAATCAGACCTCTAGTTTAGACGTGGACTTTAAGAAGGGAGTAATAATTTATAGACAATCCAAGGTTACCTCTTGATTCAACCTATTTTAAAAAGCTTTCAACCAAAAAGTAGTGGCGATTGGTCAATCTGGTATCCAGAAGAAGTCCTTAAGGTCCGTCAGGCAAAGATCGTTTGCGAGTAAATAGCTCTTATTTTCACCAGCTTTCAGCCACCACTTTTATTAATAACGTGCTGAAGCTTCACATACGCACACACACTAGAGCATCGTTTCAGGAGTAGGTGTAAACGCCAGTATCTAGGATACTAGAAAGGTTGAATATATAAATTAAAAATATGCTTGGGCCTAGCGAGGAACCCTACACGACTCCAGAGTTAAGGTGTCTGAGGGCAGAGAATTGCTTCGCATATTGTACAAACTAGTTTATTTACTTGTTCTCAGGGACGAAATGTAAAATAGGCAAAAATAAATTGGCTCGATACTGTAATACAACGATACACTGTAATGCAGTAGCAGTAAAATGTTTAACTCCAAAACGGAGTCTCCTCTAGCAGAGGGTCATGATGGAACTTCATATTTTTATCTCTGTGAAGGTTCACTCCTACAATGAGAGGAGTTTGGTACGAGTTGGGTTTAAATCTAGTTGGAAAATTTTGTGTACCAGACCACGATCCTAGACGAGGACAAATATATTGTTAAAATCATAACGGGGTCGATGGCAGCAGCAGTTAGACGGCTGGCTATCGTTGTGGGAAGACAATAGATGCCGGGGTTTAATTCCCTGGAGGGACGGTGACATTTTTTCAGAGAGTTGAATCCCGGATCGACTTGCCATTCGGGATATGATGCTGTCACAAAGTCATTTAATGCAATTTGCAGACAAGTAATACAGCCCACTGCAGCTCTTGCCGTGTAAATGTGTTTCTATGAGCCTATCTTACCTCTGTGGTTATGAAGTTAACTTTGATAAGCTAGAAATTAAGCTGATTAATCAGAAGTTTTGTGAGAAGAGCTATAATGATTTTGGTCACCGTCCACACGGCAAGAAACTTGGCTAGTGGAAGAATTTTGTGACCAGCATTGTTGAATAACTTCTTTAAGAGAGTATTCGAAATTTCACCAAGTTCAGGAACTTTATCGGCTAGATATCTTGAAGCAAAAGTTTCAGCCTTATGGAGTGGTGCTATGGGGGTACTGGAAGCTTTCAGTTTGATAGGTCTAGCAAGTTTCCATAGAAGGTTATCTCTAATGGATAAATAACATAGGGCAGTCTGAAAGTTCGGACATTCTGTTGTTGTTTCGAGCATTTTAATGGAAATCTTGTCATCAAGTTATTTTCAGGTTTCTTTTGATACTTCCTTTAACTCTTCTTTTAACAAATATTGCTTCAATATTGCTCAAATTTTGTTATTCTTCTTCTTAATTTTGTGTGAGTTACAAAACAGAAGATATAGTTTCGAGCGAGATATATCCATTTCAACATTTCTTCATGAAGTAAAATGCGGATAAACTCAAATATCATTGTCTTCACCCTAATTGCATCCCATCCACAGGATTTATTTATCCGTAGCTAAAGGTATACCGAATGGACGGCAGTGCACAGATCGCATTAACATTTTAAATTGGACAGAACGAGCGGTGGGAAGAAGGTAAAGGAGAAAGATAAAGCATCGTGAACGCTAGAGCTTATTTGAAAGGACGAGACGAACGACAAATTCGCATCTATCAAAACCGCTCAGCGAGTAAATTTTCATTTAGTTCTATGTAAGACAAGATACGAACATCCTATTATGGTTCTCCCAGGTTGATTTCCGATTTAAAAATGTGTGTCTCTATTTGTATGAAATTAACCCTCTATACATACTCGTAGTAGTAAATATATTGATGTGATGCTTATTGCAAAACCAATTAGCGCGTATTTGCCTCATCCGCGATGGCACATTTCCCGAACCATTAACTAACTCTTATCTCAGACTCACAAGCTCGAATGTGTACCACTTAGATATATTTACGTTAGCGACTCTTGATCCCAGCGGAGTTAGTGCAAGGAATAATGAACCGCATTGCGAGTAATAGTAAGTCCCTCTGTAACTATAATTATTAATATCGGCAGATATACAATCCGGTTAATGATGCACATTCTACCGACATAGCAAGTCGTTTCCTACTATTCAAACGATCTCCGTCTTTATCCCGGGAGATATCATTCTCGTTGGGGTTGCAATTATAGGAATATCTACTTCACTATTACTTTTTTACGTTACTCCTCATTAAGTGAGACCGTAGGGTAATTATACAAATTTCTGATTGTACCGCTTTTTTCGCATAGTATTTTGCATAAGCAATTAGATGCCGATGTAGAATCTGATCTTTTCGTTATCGCTTA
>CM043021.1:94883005-95046161 GCA_023690525.1 Holotrichia oblita | reverse complement strand
AGGTGTGCTCGAAGAGCTTGATTCAAAAATTTTAAAAATATCGATTCACAAACAGTGAACAGATCCAAAAAGTGTGATCAAAAAAGAACAAAAGAACTGAAAAAGAATGAACTCGAAATAGTCGAAAGTAGACTTAAAACGTAGACTCGAAAACAAGTGAACACAGGTAAAGAAACTCAAGTACAGTGAGTTCAAAACAGGAAAAAGCAGCTCCAAAAAGTAATTGATTTAAAAAAAAATTGATAAGAGACTAAAAAGTTTGATTTCAGGAATAGTCTCAAAGTTAATTACAAAAAAAGTCCGCCCACGAAAGTAAACTCCAGAAATGGATTTGACAAGAAAGAAAGAGGGGAGACATTTCACACACTTTTTTTTCTTTTTAGATATGTTATTGTGTTTAGTATTTTTGGATGGTTTTGTTTGAGTGTTGACATTGTTGTTTTGTATGATTTTTGGATTTTCTGATTCTTAAAGGGCTGTTCAGGGTTTTCTTTATCAACGGGAGGTTGCACTAACTTTAGGTTCGGGTTTTCGAGCAACAGCTTCACTTTCAGTCCCTCGACACACACAAAAAATTATTTATAAAACAATAAAGTATTTTAGTTGTATTCTTGAAAACAACATATTCGAAGCTAACCACCCTCCGAATCAGAACACAGAATAAAAAATCCGTTTTAATAATACTCTCATTTCAAAAATTAATCATCCACCCCCCAACTCAGTGACAATAAAAGAGAGGAAAAAAAAAGAAACCTCTAACGCAGGAAAAAAGTTAGTTCTAATTAGTTGACACCCCTTCTTCAAGCCAGCCCATGACTCACAAGTTAGTAAGATTAAAGAAAATAAATAAAAGCCAAGAAAGAATGTCAATCTTAAAATTAAAACCCATATGTTTGAAACTAACCTCCCTCCTCCTAACTCAGAAAAAAAATAAATTAAAAAAAGTCAAATAGAAGAGAGAATAGAAGAAAAAAGAATTTCATAACATGAAAAAAAAATTGCAGTTTTCGCAAAGTTCAGGTTTTCGAGCAGCAGCTTTATCTTATGTCAAAATAATCAATTATAGGAACCTTGCAAACTTATTAGTGGCATTTTAAGGTGTAATCCAGCATATGGTTAATAGATGGCGCACATTTTACAGTTCTTTAAATGTTTAGCTATCCAATATTGGGCACTATCCTAATATTAAACGCCTTTCCTCGACTGTTTAGACTCGTCAAAACTGAATTGCAGCCTAAGTGATCATCGCTAACAATTTGATTAATACAACGTCCCCTGTATATATGAAGAGAAATCATCGTCAGCAATTTGAAGAAGCGCACTTAGCATATTACCAAGGCACACCACAGTATTCCTTGTTGTTACAGCACTGATGATGCCGGAGTGGATGGATCCTCCGGAGAAGACGGACTGGGGCGGGGCTAACTCGTGATCTCTCACATATAATTATCGAAGAAACTTAAAACAAACAAGTGCTGGTTGACCCGCTGACCCTCCTCGCGACGCAACCGATTGTCGACCGTAAGTAGAACGTACAGTTGGACCTAACTGGCACGTTACAGACGTTGCTGATGTGTGTACCTTTCGGACAACCTGATAATTTCGTGAGATTTCGTGATCCAGTAAAATAACCGTTGACGTACCAGGATTGTGGCGGTCAACTCTCCTTTCAATCGGGGTTGTCCTAATTTATGTTAAACATACATTACGTTTCTGGTATACGGTATATATGAAAGCGGAAAGGATAGAGACGGCCTATTTGTGTAAAGGTATTCCTTAGATGATCGTTGTGTTCTCGACGTGAATAGGATTAAAAAAAGGTGCATACTTTATAGATGGCTTGACAAATCTTAAAGGAATTAGGAATTATTTTGTCCTTTAAAAAGACATTTGGGCAAATAATACTTACCGTTATATTCGAAAGAAAACTAAAGTAAATTTGCTCATATAATTTAGTGCAATTAATCTAAAATTGACAAGTTTAATCTAGTCAGTTTTTAAACTGACATGTGCTGAGTTTTGTGCCAATAACGGCAGTTAATTCATCTTTAATTTTGAACAGGTGTGTCACGGCATACTTCAATTTGTATTCGACGCTGAGTTGTGAATCCTTGCCACGAATGCATTAACCGTTATGAAAAATCATTGTGTACCTACAAGTTAACGGTCGAAAATGTGCGAAACATTACCTTTAATTCGAGACCATTTAGTCAGCTAGTTTAATAGTAAACGTTCTGATTTCCCAACAAAAATTATCTTCGCTGGATATGTCAGATGCGCAGCTATTACCGGTAGCGTCAATATACACACACTCAGTTTTTAGAATCAACGTATGGTAGGTATTACCAATACGTTAGAAAATTACCTTCGTTTAGACGTACACGTTGGCACTTTTATAACGGTGTTGAAGTTGTGATTAATGTTGAAGACGGTGCGGTACTCCGATCACGTCTCATCGAGGTACCGGTTGATTTCAAGAATTTCAGTGTAAGAATTGCTATTGTGGGATACCTCTGGTGAAATAATTAAAGGAACGAATGAGATTAACAACGGAAAGAAAACGTAATTAAATCGCTGGAAAAATAATCACAACTTGTCGTATAGATTATAAATAATTATTGTTAGAACTAACTAATTTATTTTTTTTTATTTCGTGCGAGATGTGTTAGCTCCATAAGTATGAAGATTCTGTCTATTTTGGTCTATTTGGTTTAGACTTGGAACTAACTAGGCAATGCACCGATTGGAGTTCTTGGAAAAGATCATCGTTTGGGAGATTTGATCAAAAAGCGATTGCGGCTGTAGACAGATACAGAGCATCAGTTTTTCGGGTAGCTAATAATAGGTACATTCGTTTTGAACTCAATTGACATATATTTT
Source organism: Holotrichia oblita (assembly GCA_023690525.1). NCBI lineage: Eukaryota > Metazoa > Arthropoda > Insecta > Coleoptera > Scarabaeidae > Holotrichia > Holotrichia oblita. The sequence goes on along the minus strand of CM043021.1, from coordinate 95,043,281 downwards.
TAAGCGCCCAACGTGGGGCGTGTGAATAACTTCTATCATCATTAGGTTTATTAAGAAGATATTGGAGTGAAGTCCAACAACCTAGGACAACTTGAGGAAAGTTCAAAAGTGTTGATTGATGAATTTTTGATTCGTGCCTCTTTCAGGTCTTTCTCCACCATATCCTATCTATCTAGGTCTTGCTTTTAGTTACTTTCCTTCCAGCTTCCACTAACAATGCTTGAAGCATTATACCTTTCCTGTAATTGAAAGTTGTATTTCTAGCGCCACTCCCCCATTTTCTTCCACCGCACCGTCCAAAAATGTTCCTTAACTTTATTCTCTTCATCTGTTCAGGATTTGTTTTCGAGATTTCTGAACTGGTATAGATAGAAAAGAAAGTGGTACACTTCGTGTGAACCCTGTCCTGTTTGATTTAAAATTTCCAATTAGCAATCATGTGATTAAAGATGATTAGAAACTGATCATTTTATCCCAAAAAAGGTGATATGGTATTTTTCTCTCAAAAGAAAATAATTAAAAGATGATTAGAAACTGGGCACTCAATTTTATCCCCAAAAAAGGTGATATGGTATTTTTTTCAAAGAAAATAATCAAGTGTGGATAAAACAGGTGATTTTGTGGGCACTCAATTTTTCTTGGCCTTTTTTTTTTTTTTTGTCTTTTGATGAGTTGTTTTCTGTTTTCATTCAGTAGACGCTTATGTGGTATTAAAGCTACCTAAATCTGTAAGAAATACCTAAAGTTAAAAAGTTACTGGTTCCCGTATGGGGGTTGGCTTCTGAACTTGTACAGATAGAAAAGAAAGAGGTGCTGTTCCTGTGAGCCCCAGTCCTGTCTGATTTAAAATTTCCAATTAGCAACCTTCACCATGTGATATATTTTTGGAAAGAGGATTAAAAACTGATCATTTTACTCCAAAAAAAAGGAGATATGGTCTTTTGTCTCAACGAAAATAATCAAGTGTGGATAAAACAGGTGATTTTGGTGGACGCTCAATTTTTCTTGGCCTACCAACAAATTTAATCCACGAACTCAGTTTTTTTTTGTCTTTTGATGAGTTGTTTTCTGTTTTCATTCAGTAAAAGCTTATGTCGTATTAAAACCACCTAAATCTGCAAGAAATACCTAAAGTTAAGGAAGATGAATGAGTTCGAATTCATGCAATAAGAAATTGGAGACGCCGTTCCTGGCTCCGGCAATTAAACAACATTTGTATAATTATCTGCCCAACCTCTCAAATCTGCTGAGTTGAGGTCACTTATTATGTTTGTAGGGAATTCCAACTCTAAAGAGACAAGGGGCTTACTTGTATTAAGACTTTTGAAGTGCTTTTACAGTGCTTTCGAATAGTGACGAATAAATTAATTCTTTCTAAAATTGAGAGTTTTTCGAAAAAATCCTCTGACACGTAAAACGTGATCTTCATTCGAGATATGACGTCATTGATAATTTTTTTAAATGGCAACACCCAATTTCAGAAATTATGCTTGTCTGACGGCTGTCTTAGCGGCCGAGAGTGTTTTTTATTAATTCTCTTCTTTCGTTTTGGCAAAAGCAGTATGTTTGAACTGTTTATTGAGTAGTGACTTTGTCATTTTATTTAAAATGGTGAAATTAACTAAGCAAGAACGAATTGAAATTCTTTGCATGATGATGATGAGAAGTAGTTGAATTGTTCAAGGAAACTCATCCTGGTCGGGTGTCCCATTAGCCAAAGTATGGTAAGCAATATTAAGTCTAAATTCCTAAACTTTGGACATGTTAGTGATTTACCTAAATCTGGTCGACCCTCAAAATCAGAAGAAGATCAACTTAACGTTTTATTGGCAATACAAGAAAATCATCACTCAACACTTAACATAGTGGTTTCTGATTTCAATATCTCTCAATATCGATGTCTTGTTCATGAGCTATCTCAAGACGACTTTGATCGGCAAATTCAATTCTGCAAGCAAATGCAACCAATGATAATAATTTCGTAAGAAACGTATTTTTTTCTGAGGAGACTACGTTTGCTTTGAACGGTCATGTCAATAAGCAAAGCTGTCGTTATTGGGCTACCGAGAATCCCCGATGGATGATGGAGTATTGGCATAATCGAAGGAAGAATTCAGGGTCCTTATTTTTTTGACGTGAACATAACTGGTGGAAGATATTTGGAGTTTTTTCGAGCCTGTGCAGGAGATGAGAGTTACAGGAGGAAGCAAGTTTATATGTTATCTGCATATGTGAGGAATTGAAAGTACTCACGCAGAAACATTTCGGAAAGGATCTACTGGAGCCTTCGAGGGTACTCAAGTTTCCAGTCGGCAAGAGGAACTGGAAATAGGGCTTCAATAGGGATGGTACAAAGAGCACCTAGCTCAAGTTGTCCAACCCTAACTGAATAGATGGATACATAGATAGATAGATGGGTCATATGTCGAAAAGTGGTTTTCAGAAACAAAAAATTTTGCTGTGAAGGTTGGCAGTTTTTTGAGACCAAATAAGACTCATTATTGTTAGGTGTATGCCAGCGGGGGAGCGAGGGTGGTGGTGGTTATAGTTAGAATTTGGCTCTGTTTTAAATTAATTTTTATTTAAAAATTCATCAAGATTTCTGAAAGGATAGAGGCCCAACCGAATTGATCGAATAAAATCAGTATTTTTGAAGCGATAACCTGGAGAGAACTATTCTAGAGGTGCATTGCCAAATTTTAAAGCTTTCTGTGGCTCTTCAATTTAAGTTTAAGTACCTAACTTTTTTCTAGGTTGATAAACTTGTCCAAAAATAGATTGATAAATGATGAGATTTGGGTTTCAAAACAAAAAAAAATCTTGCTGGGGAGGCTGACAGTTTTTTTTTTTTTTTGGACCAAGCAAGATTAATTCTTGGTAGGTACATGCTAAATAGAGGAATTGAAAGAGGAGCTGGACGCAACAGAATTCATGAAATAAAATCAGTATGAATTTTCTGTATAATTTATTGAAAGTTGACATTTTCCTTTTTTGTCTAAGATTCCACCATGTAACAATGCAGTAGCATTTACTCTTTACAACCGTATACATGCTCTAACGCAATATCCAGTAATATAATTCCCTATAAATCAAGTCTAAACTCACTATAAATAAAGACAATAAAGATCTACGCCGGAAATTCCTGCTAAAGCCGCGTATGCAGCTGGGATAACTCTTATAGGTGCTGTTCACCTTGGTTGGTCAGTCTTAAAAGCGACAGAAATGATGGATAGCGACAGAGAGATTTATATAGAATGGCATAATTCGTTTGACATTAGAGGTCGGGATATATATATATATAAATTTGAAATGAAAGATGATCTTTCCTGTTTCCAAATTAATTTATTCTTCTTAGAAATACCCCGAGGTGTTTCGAAACATCATCACGGTGGTGGTATCTAGATAATATGGTACACCAATACAAGAAAATGTAAGTAGGTGTACGAAACGTCGATTGTATTACTTGAAAAAAGGTGAAAGTACTGTGATTCGTGACGATCACTTTTAATCGCCTTATTCTAATCGTATACAATTGAGAGACCGATGTGCGGACATTCTCTTGACTTTTATTGCTGTCCGTTGCAATTTAATTAAGATTATCATCGTTATTTAACGGAGTGGTGCAACGGTTGGTATTTCGTTAATGTTTTTTCCTTTACGAAAAGATAGAAAGGACTTTCTTCAGCGCGAAAAGGTCGTCATGTCGTGTGTTTATATATAGCTTAGTTAACTGTGAATCGGAATGTGATCGTTTTCCGACTTCATTTCTACTGTTAATCGTAAAAATATCCTAGAAACCTAGCGGCATTCTTTTGTGCAGGAGGTCGAAATTGCATTCATGATTATTACTCCCTTGATTACCTCGATCGAGTATAGGCTACGAAAGATTTCCATCGTAAATAATTAAAACGGTAAATCGTATACTCGCGGTTATGAAATGATGAGGGTTTTATTGTGCCGAAATCGACGATTGTTTGGTATTTCTCGGTACTCTTACGTCGTGGATGTAGTGGGAAGCGGTAGCTTTTATGATGTAATCAGTTCAGTTTATTATTGCTCTTTGTTGTTACGTGTTTCAGTCTATTATGACCTCATCAGTACGCGACGTGATTTGATTTGTAACGCTATTAAACCTCTAGACAGCTGCATAAAAAGTTTGCTTAACACATGATCCAGAGCATAATCTTAAGCATCGTTTATCAATTAAATAATCTGCAGGAGACGTTGACTCTCTCTTATCAAATATTGTAATAGAAAAGCCTGTATAAGACATTATTGTCGTCTACTTTAATGCTAATAAATCGTACAAGTCTCCAAAATGTGCGTCTTCACTTTTTCACGGGACCACCATCCACTCGATGTGGACAACCTCTATAAGCAGAGCACAATACGCAGTCACCTGATGACTCATCAGTCCCCAGCGGAATTGAACCAGGCTTTGAAAATAATGCTGCCACTGCCTATAATAACGCTGGAACTCATACTTCTCTGAATGACAATTTCGTTCCAATACAAAAATTAAAAAAAACTATTTAGCCTTTTTTGTTTTTGTTTTATTTTGTGCTAATGGCGAGGGAGTCGTTGATCTTCCAAGTAGGAATTTTCAACCTTCTTCCTCTTCAATTTTTTAAATAAAGAAATCAGGCTGAATCAATTCTAAACTGAATGAGGAGAGGGGAAGGGGGTGACTTAGAATTGGATAATGAATTGAATTTTTGGATATAGTACGAGCCCCTTCCCATTGCAGTTGGCCCAATTATAAAATTTTGTTATTCATTTTTTTTAATATTATAGAAAAATGCCCAGACCTGTAGGATATTTTAGGTTATTAGTTGATCAAAAGGGTATATTCAAAAGAAAAACTTTGACTTTATGGATTTGTTTGATAATTACAGATAAATAATACAATATGGTTCAAATAAGGAAGGCTTTTGTAACAATATTATAGTATTATCGCAGGCGGCTTTGAAAAATTAAATCAAAACAACTGTCAGGAAGCATTCAATAAATAATAAGGTTATTGTGTTGATAAAAATGGCTAGAGGAAAGATAATAAATAATGAGAAAATCTATTCAATAATTATAAAAATTTTCCAATTCCGGAAAATCAAACTCGGAAATTGCAAAATTTTTAGAATTGTCACGATATAGTCTTAGAAATGTGGTTAAAAGATAAACAAAACTACGGGTTTGGGTACTACAAAGTCCCTAAATGTCAAAAAAAGTAAATTTACTGAAGCAGATAGACGGCCACTACGAAGAATTGTCGAACGTGCAAATTATTTACAATTAAGTGTTCTCTGGGGTGAAATTGTTGGAAGGCAAATTTCTACATCCACTTGTCATAGAGAGATTCGTAAGCTAGCATTTGCAAGGTAAGATATTTCATTATAAAGAAAGAATTAAGTTGAAATTGGAAAAATTATTTCTTCTAAAAAACTGTTCTCAATTGACTGTTTTGTTTAAGACAAACACAGTAGGAGAAAAATTATAGTGTTATTAAGATGGTCAAAAGAACATAAAAATTGGACAACAAAATAAGGCCCGATTTGAAGTTTGTGTAGGCGACAGTAGAAGTCGAGTTATTCGCCGAAAAAATGAAGCTTTCCATTCGGACTGTTTAAAAAGAAAAGTAAAATATTCTGCCTCACTGATGGTCTGGGATAGCATGTCTTCCAAAGGGATGGGAAAACTTAATTTTATTGAAGGCATACTGAACACAGAAAAATATTTGGACATTTTAGACGAATCGTTGTTACTGGTAATGGAACAATATTTGACATCCACACTTCTAAAAGAGCTTTAAAATAGATGGAAGACTTCAACGTATGGATTTCTAGTAGTCCAGACTTATCACCGATTGAAACGTTGTGGCATGATATGAAAAAGGTGCTACGAACACATCCTGCTAGCACAATCCCCGAGTTGAAGCAGAAATTACAGGAAATTTGGGATTCGTTTACCTCCCAATTTAGCGATGGGTTGATTGATACAATGCCACAAAGAATTGTCACTGTAATAAAAAATAAAGATGGGGTGACTCGATGTGTTTCTTTTACTTAACAAAAGCTAAAGGTGCTGTTAGATAAAAGAAATAAAAAATAGCTACTCAGAGGCGTAGTTTCCCCAGCTATCAAATTAGGGACGTATGTTTCTATCCTTGCCTCGAATAGATGGTTGCTAGTCGAGCTTCAGCCAAAATACAAGATGTCTAAAAGGGGACGAATTAATTGAGAAGCTTTAAAGATTTCGAACCAATGTCCTAAAGGACCATAAATGGGCTGTTAGTTTGCTCAGTAAAAAAAACCTGGCTAACTTTTTGGCGCTGGAAACTAGGTGTGTGGCAGTCTCTGAAGAAAATTGGATTCGTTTATGAAACCGCCAGGTGTCATTTAGACGTTAGCCCAGATTTTCTCTCGATCTAGTTTACTAGATTGTCCAAAGCCGGAAAAACGAATTTCCGGAATATGCGCCAAAGATGTCTCCGGGAACACCCGAGGCGAAGCCGAGGTTGTTTAAAACGTCTTCCTTTTCAACTTAAGCTTATTATTCTTTATAACGTTCGCAACAAAATTTTGTTTCTAGAAAAGACAAGTAAAACTAAGATTATATTCCATTACATTACGATCGTTGTACAACCCCAAAAGGGTTAACGATAGAAAGACCAATAAAACACTAATTTAATTTTTTGCAATTGTTAATGCAATACCTACTACCATCGATCGGTTCACGTTATTAACCTTTCTTAATGAAATGTTTAGAGACGGTATAGTACTATTAACTTTGTAATTAGTACTTATAATTGCACACTGACTAATTATTATTATTGACTAAGCGGTTATTACATTGCTTTCAACACTGTTTTTGTTTCGTTTTTAACATGAAGACATCTGTTGCACAATAAATGTTTATTGCTATTACCGAGTTCAACGCCGTCGAAACCTCGACCATAGCAAAAACTTTTAACAGAAATGCTCGGAGTTAATCCAACGAAATGCTCAAAAAAAAACTTTAATTACCCTACATGGGTGTCCCACAGGTCCATTATTACCAATTGCTTTGGCGTTTTAAATTTAAAATTCGATCTGAATCACAACATTCCTGTCGTGAGTAGTTGGCCGCGTAGGAAATACATACAATTTATCCTATTCCTCCTTGGAATTCCGTAATTGTTTACGTTTGGTGGCTGCAGATCGTTGCCAACGTTAAGGAACAGGGCATAATTGTATTAATAGAAAACCAGGGGGCCCTTCTCTTCCACCGATGAGATCTCGCGGAGCTCGTTATTGCCCAAGACTGCACGAGTTTATGTTATATGTTCAGGAGGAGGTAGACTCTCTCTCTGCTACGCCGTCGTTGTCAATATCTGTAAGTACAGGAACTGCCATCGGCCTGGGAGAAACCGCAGTTCACTATACACATTTCTTCTTTCTACCGTGGTTGCATCTATGTATCTCTTGTTTGTGTGTGTGTGCACTCGCAGACACAACCTGCTATCTGATATATGGACTCATAATCGCTCGGTCATCACTGACGAACGGGATTGTTCGGTTAAATGGCAGATCTAGAATGGAATTATTAAATTTCTTAATTAGATTAATTTTTTTTTTGTTACAGGTATGGTCTTAATACTGTTTAAGCTGGTAGAATAGGTTAGTAAAGCCTAAGGAGATGGATAGCACAATATACCTCAGGTGAGCGTTACAGATTATTGAATGTGTAGAGGCGTGTTTCGGCTTGGTATAGCCTCATCAGTAGATGAGTTAAATCTTAACAGATCTTAGTGGTGGAGCTTGTCTTCAGCTCTAACATAGCTTTTAATTAGGCCATCATTGGTTCAATGAATCAAGACTCTGCGCGTTGATCTTGATACTACGATTTCATACTCTCTTGTTGTAATCTTGCTTTAGCCTATTTTACGATGAGCGATTTTACACTGAATGTAGTGTTCGAACAATCAGTTAACACTCTAGGCTAAGGGGTGGTACGTCGAGTTAGAACTCGAACATAATCTAGAAAGTTTGACAGAAGTGTCAGTGGTTACGTCAAATACTACTACCAAACCATCAAACTAATGGAATACACAATTAAATGGTTCCGTAAAGTAATTGACATAACCACTGGCAAAGTTGACAATATTAAAATGGATACATTTAATTTTAACTCTCACCACCCTCTCCTATCAGTAGGCTTTAGTAGTTCAAGTTGTTAGCGTGTATATATATATGGGACCAAATCCAGAATAAATGGAAAACTCTGCTTCGTACGGATTAAACTGGATTAAAGACCACAATAATACAACAGGCCGCAATAGGAAACAATAACAAACGTACTTTGAGAAAATTGACGAACTAATGGCCAAAAGTCCATCCATTGACCCACCAGTTGTTATGAATAATGGTAGATCCATTAATTTCTCTACGTCTCTTGAGTCTCCAAAAGATACAATCAGAGCAGAGGAGCTCCAAGTGCAGAAAACGAAAATCATCTATACCAGTGCACTATGGGGCCAAAACATTATTTTTTTGGGAAAAATCCAAAATAAAAAAAAATGCTTTAGAGTGGTTGTAATACGACTTTTTAGCTAACTAAGATCCTATAGCAACAATTTACACTATTATTAACATAGGCGGCTGTGAAATAATTAAGCGATGACTTGCCATACATTCGGCTGTCATCGGAGTGCAATTACTTGAAAGCGTAGATGTTTTTGTATGAAACATCGAAAGCTTATAATCGTGTTTGACCAGTGTATTAGTGCTTTACAAGATATGGAAAAATAAACCGGCAAGTATGATGTGCATTAAGTTTATATATTGAGTAGTCACATTTTCTTACTGTTATACAAATTCACGGCTATTATTTTAACGTCTTGCAAAATAGAGATTTTTTGTATTTGTACTTTTCAGTACAGATTTAAACAAAAAGGTCTAAATCGGTACCTTTGAATTTATTCTTCAGTTTTAGCAAATTGTATTACAAATAATCCTAGACATAATTTATTTTGCGTTATTTTGCGTTTTTTTGCGCTTTCTGAGATTTTGATTTTTTTAAATATATGTCATGCCGAAAAAAAAATAAACTCAAAAAAGTGGATGCAGTATATAATTTCGTTTCAACAAAATGGAAACAAAAAGACCTTTCGTCAGTGTCCATAGATATTTTGAAAGAAAATTGTCGTTTTTTTTGTTTAAATTTATCTAAAAAGTGAAAAATGTGTAATCGAAAAATTTAAAGTTTAAAACTACTTGAATTCCTATTTAAATTTCGAAAGTTCTAAATCTAATGAAATAGTTACTTCTGGTCGTCCTAGAATTGATTTTCACTTAAAATCAGATAGATCAAAAAGGAAAGAAGACGCAGAATTATATAAAGAAAAAGACACTGATCCTTTTTTGATGGCACAGGTAGCAAGTATAGGGGCTCGCAAGAAAGCAGAATTTGATTTAACTAAAATGCCAAAAGAAGCTACAAAACCCCCTACACAACATACGAAAATCAGAAAATTGCTTTGCAACTCACAACCCCAACCCGAAAAATATTCATTAGAAGAAGCTATGGCTTTCATTTTAGAAAATAATTTTATAAGAAGACAATATCAAAGCATAAGAGATGGCGCTAAGCTTAGATATTGTGACATTTATCCATCTTGGAAAAGTATTTCAAAATATAAATCCGCCTAGGTGCAAAAGAAGTAACAGTCACAGATAAAATGGCAAAAGTCCCGCTAGCAAAGCTGTTAGAAAACACAACTGCAAGGGATGTTAAAATGCAAAAAAAAGTTGTCGCCAGAAATTTTAAGTCGCACGATCGTGAGGTTTTAGAAGCAGATTTCTTCTTCAGATGTAGATTTGATGGTAGTAGTGGACAATCAAATTACAAACAAGGCTTTTGCCAGGCAGAATTGGCATTGTTTGCCACAACTAGTATTCCTCTACGACTTGGAGCTTCTAATGGAACCACTTTATGGAACAATTCAACCCCTCATTCAATACGTTTTTGCAGGCCCCTAAAACTTGAATACGCAAAGGAAACTAAGGAATTAATATTAGAAGAAAAAAATAGATTAGAAGAAGAAATAAAAAACTTAAAATGTTTCCAAAAAAAAATTAACTTAGGGAAAAGTATAAATGTTAATTTTAAATTGTTTATTACGCTAATAGATCGTAAAGTATTGAATACAATAACTGGTACTAAATCGTTTCAAGCTTGTCCCATTTGCAATGCAAAACCTACAGATTTCGCAAACATCACTAATTTTAATTCCGATAAATTTACTCTGCATTGCTGGATAAGGATTTTTGAATTTATTGTGCATTTGTCATATCGACTAACAATTCGAAAATGGCAAATAAGACAAGAAGATAAGCCTGTATTTACTGAAAGAAAACAGTTCAGATTCAAAAATTATTTTGGTCACGATTAAGTTGACGTGTCGACAAACCTAAAACTGGTGGAAATGGTAGTTCGAATGATGGGAATACAGCACGACGTGCTTTCAGCAACTTCACCGTATTTTCACAAATTACTGGAGTTCATATATAGACATAATAAAAAACTTTCGTACAATTTTAATTTCTTTATCATGTCTATTACCACTAGATTTGGAAAAATTTGAAGATTTATGCCACAAAACTGCCACTTTAATAATTGAAACGTATCCGTGGTACCACCCAATGCCTGCTTCGGTGCACAAAGTGTTAGTTCATTCTAAAGGCATTATTAAAAACTTGGCTTTACCTATTGGCAGTCATTTTAGTGCAGTAGGTTCAATTTTTACTACTATGTACGCCATATTGGTTTCGCTATGTTGCATTTTAGAAAACCAATATCAAATCCGAAATCAGCGGCTTCTACAGCCTCCATCCTCAAATTTTCATGTTGTTAGAATTTAATTTGAATTTTTGCCATTTAAAATCGGGTTTTGCCCCACTGTGCAGTGGTCGCCAAGCTTTTAATAGGCCAGATACATTTTGTACTTGAGACTAATGCTTTTAAGTTTAAATCATTTTGAAAAGCAATCAGTTCCATTTCTGTTGCAACGATGAAGGGTGAAACAACAAATTACGCCACTAAAGTCATTTCGTTGAAATCTTTAAAACGATTTTTGAAGTTATCCTTCAAGTTAGAAACTATTTCTACATATTTATTGTCATAGGGTTCCATTGGATTTTCGGATATTTTTTCTGAAAGAATAGGAAAATGCTTGGCATCGTGGTTAATTAGATTTTCTTTCCAAAACTCAAGCTTTTTGATAAATGCGTTTATTACAGAAATCATATTTGCTAGTTCTTTGTTTCGTCCCTGACGCTGCAAATTAAGTTCATTTAATATTTCTGTAATGTCCACAAGGAAACCAACATCTCTAAGCTAGATTGAATTTTCCAGTTCCGGTATCGGTTCATCGCGTTGTTTGTTGGCAGATAGGACACCAAACGTTTCAGCACTCGTCCTCTACTTAACTATCGGACTTCAGAGTGAAGAAGTAGCTCCCCATATTGACAGTCAATTTCACCTTATCACAACCCACCATAACTGTAGCGCCATCAGTTGTCAAGTTCTCACAACAAATAATAATAATATTTTTTTAAGGAGAATACGACTCCTGCCCAGTGGTATGTCCTTTCAGTGGAATAAACTTCAAAAGATCTTCTTTTATCGTAAAATCATTAAAAACCATCCTGACGAATACGATGATCTGGGAGGTGTCAACCACATCTGTTGATGCATCCAATTGTTCGTAGCTGTCATTGCTTCTTATTTCTACTTGCCTCATTACTGTATTCGCAGAAAGTTGCATAGATTTTATAGCTGAAGCTATCTCTTCCTTATTTTTAAAGTTGGAAAATAACGAATCTGCAGCTTCTAAAAACGTCTGTTTTATCATTTCCCCGTCTTCATAAGGCTTCTTCAGTTTCAGCTTTATTTTTATCAATAGTTTTTAAAAATATTGACTGTTGTCCAACTAATTGGTTTTTTAATTGTTTTGGTTTTTCCTTTTTGGTTGGAGAATTTAATGGGAATGATTGATATGATGCCGTTCGATTTTTCCTTTTTTAGCAATGGAGATGAAGTATTACATAATAGACATACCCTTTTACCTTTAACCTCTGTGAAGAAGTATTGTTCCTCCCATTCCAAATGAAAATGATGTTTTTATCTTCTTACTACTGCTTGCCATAATATCATTTATCGCTCTTTACTTCTCTACTCTCTCTCGAATATTAGAGCGCTGGTTAGTTCTAGCCGATTCTAGAATGGTGCCGTTGACGGCAAATCGCTCACCACAATGTTGCCGAAACGTTTCTATGATTTTTACGCCTTCGTATTTTTAAAGTTTAGAATATGAAATATGTTGTGAGCTACCAGAATTGTTCGAACTGGTTAAACAGTTCCAAAGCTCGCGAAAGCCTTCTGATCAGAAGGTTTTCGCCTCTAGTTGTTCCTGAAGAAGCCACTTACATTAGTGGCGAAACGTCGAGTTTGTATATTTTTGTATTTTTCTTTTCATTTTTGTTTTATTTTATTTTATTTTATATTGTATATAATATGTATTTTACTATGACGCGGTCAAAACCTGGAAGCCCTCATAACAGAGACTCAGACCGTGGAAGCCTTCGATATCATTTAATAAGTGTAATTAAAAAACACACCCAATTTGTGTTATCAATCGTGGTGCAATTTTAGCTGCAAGTTTGAATATAAAATTGAAGCGTTTCACTAATTTTTTTTAATGGTTTGTATGAACTGTTCAGCCATTTAACTAAACTATCATCGAGATACTAGTCATCACCGTTTGCAATCTTCCGTGAGCTGCGTTCTTCTACTCATGCGACGGCCAAGATATGTTTTTCTATTCCTTTTCTTATTCTGTCGTCGTCCTTTCTTTCTCTCCTTTAGTTGTTGCAGCCGTTTGTATAGAAGAAACACACTTCTTTTCGTCTTCGCGTGCACAACATCGCCAGATATGAATTTCTGCGTTTGTTCCAGAACGAGACGAAGAAGAACAACGGCAATGTAACGCTATATACAACGAACAACGGTCGGATTCGAGCTTCTCACCACCTATTATTATAGCTGCGTTAGTGGAAATTCTTGTTATCTCGTTTGGTGCTTTTTTTGCAGCCTCCTTCTGCAATCGTTTTCGTTGTGTTTCTCTCTTCGCGTTTGTTTCTTTTTTTTTTCTTTTGCTTCTTTTCGAGACGGCGGTGCGTTTGAGTAGCCGATAGCACCATATTGACGAAACTTATCGAAAATTGGACGTAATTTAATGTTAAGACCCACGACCTTGTATGCTGGATTAAACGTAGATTATAAATTTAAACCAACATCGGTTATTATCAAATTTAAATACTTCTAACAGTGATCGAATGCTCGTCGAGAGTTAAAATATGAAGAAGTAAGTTGTTTACATGGATTTTCTATGTACGTAATGCGCTATTAGAACTTCACGTTTTGATTAATTGGGGTGAACGGTTCGTAGCTTTCTGTTCCGTTGTTGCTGTTGTTGTTGTTGTTACGACATACCACCGTCGGAGTGAGTTCGATAAAGTGTTATTAATGGAGCCGCGCTATTTTTAGAGCCGTCTGACATTTACACAAAAATTATTAATGACCCAGCGCATTATCTTTATTGATTGATTTATATTATAACTTCCTTATTAAGGAGTCCTAAACGGAGACGTTTGCGATAATCACAGTTTTGTTGAGTCCACTCTCTCTCTCTCCTTCCTTCTTACGACTCGAGTACGAAATTTGTCATTGTTATCTATTATGTTTTGTTGTATTACTGGCGGCCAACTAATATATTATGTAGTTGAAAGATACGACGAATAATTTCAGATATTACAAAACGTTAATCAACAAGAAGTGAATAATTAATCGCCTTTTGCTTTGCTATAATTCTCTTGTGTGTATTGGTGATTCATTTTTAAGATAGAATACTTTGATGATGATGATTAATTTAAGCTTGTGTAAGATGTGGTACTGACTGGAATTTTTAAGGAAATTTGGTTCAAATTTTTAGAACTGCTGTCTGGTTAGGAAGCTAGCAGGTTGCCAAGCAGTTTCTTTTGTAAATGTCTGATAATATTTGTGAAATACGCTCTTAGGTAAATAGTTTCTTTTATTTTGTAATTAGTGTATAAAATAGAATGTTCTTACCCTGAAGTTTGCAGTTCGTCAATACTTATATAATTTTTCGTATAAAATCATTTTTCTTTTGATCCCCATTTGGGGATATTCTATGCTTTTTTACTACCAGCATAGACGTTCACCGTGAATGTTTGCAAGGGGTTATAGCTTTTTGGACAGTTTTTCTCTCTTAGAGAACGACAAGAACTCTGGGATGATTCAAATTTTCTTTCTGATGAGGAATCTGTGTCTGTAAACATTGTTGAATTACCACCAGATAAGGTAGATGTCGTAAGCGATGAAGAAAATTTTGATGAAGATGCTTTGTAAGACACACATCCAATAGATGTTCCTAGTAAAATTCAAGTTCATTCTCATGGTTCAATAGATTCAAATCTAGAAAAATCTTCGATTTCTGCGGTTGGTTCTTCAACCTCATCAGAGCATCCACAAAAGAAAAGAGAAAAAAGGTGAATAGTGTTTCACAATGGGAAATAATATATCCTTCATATTCTACTCGAGATTTTTTTTTTAAATATGTGGTGGGTGCTTAGTTGCATTGACTCCGTAAGCTGTATTACTTGTCTGGCTATCACTGCAACTCTTGCGGTGTAGTTTAGTGTGTGTAAGTTGTGTTTTAAAAGGCTTTGTGACAGCATCATATCGCCTTTTATGATGCCGCGCTGTTAAACACTTTGCTCCCAACAGCGAATAGCAAGTCGATCCGGGATTTAACTCTCTGAAAAAATGTCACCGTCCCCAGAGAATTGAATCCCCGCACCTATCGTCCTCTCACAACAATAGTCAGCCGCCTAACCACTGCGGCCATCGACACGTTAAATGATGTTATTGACTGGGACGCAAGAAAGCAAATTTGGTTTGAAATTGGCTGAGATGTTAAGCCGCAGGCGCCTAGGCGTTAGCCCATATCCTGCAAATTTCTTACCACACTGCACATAACGAGTTATGTGCCTTGAAACTGTCACCCACTATCTCACTGCCCGCACGAGACCGACACCTCGCGGTGGGCTCCTCTCCCCCGTGCTACCCATCTTAGACAAGTTTCATTGTCAACGTTGGACAGGTCACCGCTGGAGACGCTTTAGCAACTCCTACCTCACATCTAACCCCACGGAGCCCAGGCCTCCTTGCGGATGGCGACTATCGGCCAAGCAAGAAAGCAAAATTTGAAAGGTGTTTTAAAAGATAAGATCCCCCCCCCCCCCGTATTCGAAATGCTTTTCGATGAAGAACTTTTGGTTTATACAGCTCGAATCAGTTACATATGCAACTCAAAATAACCACCATGATTTTTCATTTTCTGTTGAGTGCCTGAGAAAGTTTCTAGGTATTTTTATGTTATCGGGTTATCTCGGACTGCCCCAGATAATAGGTGCAAACCTGCGTTTCAATGATAACTCCGAACTTGTAAACCAATCAGATGAAAATAAAGATAAGTTATTCAAAATTTGACCTGTTATATTGATAGGGTTAACAATAATTTTATATGTTTTGGATTTTGAGATCTGAGAATATAAGTATCGATGAACAAATGATACGCTATTATGGACATCATTATCTCAAACAATATATTCGAGGAAAACCTATAAGATTTGGTTTTAAGGGTTGGACAATGTGCTGCTCAGAGACTGGTTATCGCTACAATATCGAAATATACGAAGAGACGAACAGAACCGGAAGAAATTCTTCTAACACTAATTCTTTTGGACTGGGAGGGGATGTAATTATGAGGAAAATGTCTATTATTGATAATCCCCAAGAACATAAATTCTATTTTGACAACTTTTTTACCAATTTTCAATTGATGAAACATCTGAAGAGCAAAGGGATACGCACCACAGGAACATGCCGTTTTGACATAATAAATAAGTGTTCTATAAAGACAGTAAAGGAATTGAAAAAGGAACATCGTGGAGCCTTCGATTATAATAATAATAATAATAATAATTTTTTTTTTTTTTTTTTAATGTGTGGTGGGTGCTTAGTTGCAGTGACTCCGTAAGCTGTATTACTTGTCTGGCTATCTGCTGCAACTCTTGCGGTGTAGTTTTAAAGTTGTGTTTAAATGGCTTTGTGAATCATATCGCCTTTTAATGCCGCGCTGTTAATCAAACAGCGAATGGCAAGTCGATCCGGGATTAAACTCTCTGAAAAAATGTCAAGAGAATTGAACCCCGGCACCTAATAGTCATAACCACTATCGACCCGTTTTAATAATAATAATAATAGTGTTTTATTAGCCCAACAAAAAAAAATACAGATAAGTATGTATATAAATATAAAGGTACAAAAATATATAGACATCAAAACTGAAGAAATACATGTAGGTACAGATTTGAGCTAATAGGTTCAAGATCAGCCGAGTGAGTGATCACACGACTGCTCCACCTCTTGAGCCACACATGCAACATGGAAATAATACAATAAAATTACACAAAAAGAACATGAAATAATGAAAATAAAATATCAGAGAACTAGTATGAAGTAGTTGACAATTTTTGACAAGGCTTTCATCCACGATCTAAGAACAGAAAGTGCGCTTTTAATCCACGGCAGAATGACGGAATAGATAAACGTTTAAGAAATGTAGGAATAGAGTTATATAATTTTACAATGTTGTATCGGAAGGATCTTTTGAAACATTCTAGTTGATGTTGTGGAGGTGTCAACAAGCCCCTACTCCTAACATTAACGTTATGAACATCTGTTCGAAAAACAATCTTGCGGTATAAATAACTAGGTTTTTTAAAGTAAATAATTTTATGGAAAAATATAATAGAATGAAAAGAAATTCTATCACGGATATTAAGCCAATGAGCCCATTTTAGTGCATGGGAAACGCGATCATACCGACGTATACCATAAATAAACCTTAAACAAGCATTCTGTACTCGTTGTATCCGAAGTTTATCAACGCTGTCAAGACAAGGGAAGTATACATGGTCACAAAAATTAAATTGGGAAAGCACTAGTGACTCGCATAACATTTTACGTAAATTAGTATCTAAGCAATCTTTATTTCCGTATAGTATCTTAAGATTATAAAAAGCTCTTTGAATAAGTTTGGAGTCGTGCTCCCTGAATCGCATTTTAGTATCAAGATAAAGTCCAAGACTTCTAGGGCAATTTGAGTGAGGAAGAACTACGTTGTTAATGAATACCTTAACCCGAGCCAAGACCAAATCTCTTTGTTTGGTACGTCCAAAGACAACACCGATTTTTTTAGGATTGATGAAGAGAGAATGACGTTCAGATTCAGTAACAAGTGATTGAAGATCACAGTTAATATTGGCAATAGCGGTGACAACATCTGAAGGATGGAATGAGTAAAAGAGTTGAGTGTCGTCAGCATAGAGTTGAAATTGACAATATTTTAGACATTTAGTTATATTAGAGCTATAAATGGCAAATAATAGAGGACCTAAAATACTCCCCTGAGGAACACCAGATATAACGGGTAGCTGATTTGATACATTATCATTAACACGGACCTGTTGTACACGATTCTCCAAATAGGAATGAAAGAAATTTAAAGAGTTTTGATCAAAACCAACAAAACGCAAAATAGCTAGTAGGAGGCAGTGATTGATAGTATCAAACGCCTTTGAATAATCAAGAAGAACTAATACCGTTACCAAACTTTCATCCATAGCTTTAAAGATTTCGTCTGTAATATGTGACAAAACTGAGGCACAACTATATCCAGGGCGGAACCCTGACTGTTGACTTGGAAGGATGGAATTAGCATCAAGATAAATACGAATTTGCTTATCAACTACCTTCTCCAATATTTTTGAAAGCAAGGGAAGAATGGATATTGGCCTAAGATCACTGCAAGTATTAGGATTAGATGTTTTAGGAAGGGGAGTAATCAAAGCGCTCTTCCAGCAAGAAGTGTGTAGAATGTGTAATCACCGGAAGGAGAAATGGGCAGCAATATTGTACCATTTTAAGATTGATTTTGTCTGAACCGCAGGAAATAGATTTTAAAGATGAAATGATGGTATCTATATCTGATACTGAAGGTAAGGTAAAACTAAAATGAGCATTGTTAAAACAGTTATTATTATAAAAGTCTTAAGTACCAACATCAACGGGGTTATTAATTAATGAACTTGCAAAGTGATTATTTATTTCTTGAACATCATTGAGATGAGCGGGTAAGCTAGCCGATTGCTTACGATTGTAAATATTTAATAATTTTAGGTTTTTCGATAGAACCCCAGAGTTTCCACTGATAGCTGCCTGGCAATTACGAAGTTGCTTGTAGTAGTTAAATGAGGTTTGTGTTTTTTTTATTCTGAAATCACGCAACGCTCTATCTCTGTGCTTCATTAGTAACCTGATATTATCAGTAAGCCAAGGTGCTTTAGGCTTTTTAAAAACAGACGTCTTGTATGGGGCATGAATGTCGAAAATAATATTTATAAAATCGTGAAAGACATTGAACTTGTCATCTATATTGGAAATGACGTAAATATTGTGCCAGGGCATTATCGTTTTGATGTGAAAAATGAAGTCTTCGGCATAATTTGGAAGGACAATAATTTAGTGAAAATGTTGTCGAATCACGGGAGTGTACTACTACGTTAGCGAAAGTAAACAGATGGTCAAAGGCTGAGAAAAAAGAGACTGGAATATCTAGAAATACAGAATCAGACTCCGTGGAAAGAAATATTACTCTCTCTCTCCTCAAATAATGTCACTTTTTTTAAAATAAACATCAAACTACACAAATATAATAAAAATTTCGAAATAAAAAATTTGACACTTAATGGATTAAGACATCTCTACCAAGATATTGAAGACATCGAGGTAAGCCATGTGCGATCTGGCATTGTAGAAGGAAGCAAGTCAGAATTAATAACTGCTATAACTAAAGGGCAAAATAAAATCGTTCGTATAACTTTCTATACCACTTTGCGTTTGACATTTCGAGATGATATGCTATTAGCTTGGATATAATTGCTTTAAATATGCAAATATTGTAATAGAATACAAGTCTATGCAGGCTATTATCGCAAAAACTATTATTACGATTGAATACAGAACGATTTATGCGAATCATAATCGATACAGGATTAAAATACTGCGCATCATTTGTTTTCGCACCAGGAGACATAATTTATATAACAGACTGTACATGCATAAATTTTTTCCCTCGTTCTCGGACTACGTAACCATAACTTTGAACTTTCACTCAACTTACGTCTAGTCTACGTTGTACACACATACACGTTCATCCAGTATATTTTTGTATACATTACATAACACCATACCATCATATTACACTTAATATACATACATGCACTAATAAGATGAGGAGAGAACATGAACTTGACCTTAAACGCTACGTTCTAGAATAATTACGTACAGTCCGAGAACGTTAGTGTATAATTGTGTTGGAATTTTCACGCAGCAAATGGTTTATTTAGATTTATCTCGATATTAATTAGCTTAAAGTTGTCGTTGCGTGTTTATATAACATTTATACGTTTATGTAATTAGTTTTTTTCCTGTTATTGCTTTTTATGGTTGCGGGCTAAATTTGTGTGATTATTATAAAGTTTTTCTTGTGTTGGTTTTACTCGTTTCGGTTTAATTGAATTTATAATGCGGTCCTTTTTACATTCTTTCAATGCAAATGATTAGATTAAATTATCTAACGGTTCGTTTATTAGCCGCGGTGAGAGTAACTCGCGACGCCATCTATTATCCAAACAGTCTAAATACACGAGATGTTGATTTCTCATGACTGGATTTAGCGACTGGATAATTAAATTGCAACTGGGTTTCCAAAGAATTTCTTTCTCTCTCGAAGTCTCGAACGAATCAGCTTTGGTTCATTTCTCATTTCCGTCTTTCTATTGACGTGTTAGTCGTTTTCTAGAAATTAAAATCTAACAAATTTAAGCTTAAGCAACATAGTGGTGAAAAATTCTCCTTTTGCTCATCCATTCCAAAATTTTAATATTACAATTCACGTCTACACTCTTTCATGACTTAAGATATGCCGTCATGGCTCACATTTCAGCCTAAGGAGGACCTTACCCCCTTTTAGTACAGTTAAAATAGTACCACCACCCCATTGGTATCTTATATTTTGTTATTTTTTTGTTTCTTCTCTTTTTTTTTCGGGCCAAACTACTTTAGAAGATGTCTACACGGTATTATGTCCGTGACAGTACCGTTTCTCATAATTTTTGGCGTTAAGGCGTTAAGCCCATTTACCACATTTGAATAAACCCTCTCAATGCGCTGTATATTCTTGCATCAATGCTCCTGAGCTGTAGTACCATTGAAGTTGGTAATCCTGCTCCAATTCTATCTGTTTCGCCAAAAAATCTGTAGGTACCTTTCTCGTTCAAACTTCTCACAAGCCAAAATGAGATGATTTAAATCGACAACTTCATAGCCACATGTACACACAGAACAAGAATCTATGATTTTTAGTCAGTGTAAATGTACAGGCACTGCGAGGCACTAGATCGCAGAAGGCAGAATCTATTTGGGATAACGAAAGGAGACCCAGAGATATACCTTACCCACTCGCTTAGGGACTACCATACAAACAGATGTGGCACAATAAGCCTGATGGCTGCGGTGCCTACCTGTGACTATAGGTCGGACGGGTCTGGAGAGAAAGACAAAAAAATTTACAGGCAAAATGCCATGACTGAATTTCATTCTCGCTATCTCCCAACAGCTTGCGCCAATTACAGGGGGCATCGGCTGGCCATGAGTTATTATTACGGCTGCGGCTGTAGACCGACTTAAGATGTAACCTTTCCGCATTTGCCGTGGAATTTGGAAAACTACAGAAAACCAAACTCAGAAAGGAAGCACCGGGGTTCGAACCCGGTACTGCCGGACTACGAGGCAAGTGTGCAAGTCACTAGGCCACGAGCCCGGTTCATAGATTATCTGGTCCAGTACTTCTCCACCGATTGCTGATGCTTTCGCTAACACATCTACTTCCTCGTTGGGAATGATTCTTATATGGTCTTTAACCATTTCCCGTGCTTTAAGTCATTAAGCACACTTTGAGAGTCTGACATAATTGCCACATTCGCAAAACTTCTCATAATTTTCTCGATAGTTTATTGTAAATTTTTACCATTTTCGCTTCATTTAGTCCCACGAACTTAGACTCCTTTGCTACAGTCAAATATGGTGTCACTAAATATTTTGTGCGGGTCCTGTTTGTAGCAGTAGCGAGTACTATTCAACATTCTGTCAAAAGCTGTAAATACTTAATATGAGGCAATAAACTTAAAAAAGCAAGTCGTCACCTCGTTTCACTTGACTACGCAGATCCCACATAATTTAGGAACACATGTCTTTTTCTAGTTTTGGGGGACAGTCTCTGGAAGTTGGCCTGGTGATGCTGCTGATGTTTGAAGGTTGGGTTGCATGTGGTGATGTCACATCTAAATGAGTTTCAGGTGAAATATTTCTGATACTCCTAAAGATACGGATACGACTTCTTAATTCACTGCTTTGTTCAGATTTTCTTTTTGAACATGTTCGAAACAAGAACTGGAATGTGCATCCGTTGTAATATTTCTTGTATGTTTCTGTTTGGTAAATTGATCTTTAAAATTGAAGGATTTTGGATTTGGATTGAAAAGTGGAGTAACATAGTTCTAAATTTATTTCTTAACGTTTTCCAAAGATGTCTTACTGTTACACTCCAAAGTCAAAAATTGTGAGAGAAATAGTTCATCCAGTCAGTATCAATCCAAAATTTTCCAATGGAAAACATATTAATTGTTATATTGTCTTCAAAACATTTGGGATTCATGTTTTACAACTACAAACAGTTTTTATCGATTGTTCTTCAAGAAGTAGTCACTATGCTAGTTAAATGTTCGAGGATATGGAAAGCGGAGCCAATGCGTTTTCTCCGGTTAAAAATCCGTCTCTTATATGACTATCGTCCATTATAATACAAATGTGGAGACTAGAATTACCTCCATCAAGGCTGAAGTTCTACCTGACTATGGTCTTGTAATCCGACTTGTCGCTACTCGACCATTACTTGGAGCAACTAACATACCATCTGACTTCAAGCCGACCTCAGAACATTGCAAGCTATCAAGTTCGATTCCAAGGTGGTACTGGTGTGTCAAAATCACAGCATTACTTTAAGATGAGTGTCAAGCCACTTTAGAATCAAGGGCAACGAAATATAGCTGACGTGTTTATTTTAATGTTTATTTTGAAACAGCCCCCTTTAAGTCACGTATGACAAGGCAAGGGGCTCAAAGGGATTCACGTAACGATCAGTTGTCGCGCATCCAGGACCCGGTTCTGGACCGTCGTTGAGCAATTACGGGCACCATTTGAGTGACCAGCTCTTTAGTCGTAGTAGTCGTATATACAGGATGGCCGGATTTCGTAGGCACAACATGGGTAACTTTTCTATTTGAACCCATAAAGAGACGGTTAAGTTATCAAAAAGGTGTAGATTCAAAACTGGCTTAGAATCTATTTTCAAATTTTACTTGTAATGTTTCATTTGTTTAATATTGAAGAAAAACTGATATCTTTGTATTTTGTACGTATAATAATAATTATTATTATTACTGTTGCAAAATAAGACTCAAGATTAAACAGATAAAATATGGGAAAAATGAGAATTTAATTTAGTTTGCATTTATAATAATAATAATAATTTTTTTCATCTCAAATTCGTACAATAAAAAGAAATTGTGATGATTATAACAAAAACGAAAATCATAAACGTACATTAATAATATTGTACAAACAGTTTTTTTTCGATATTAAAGTAAAAGTTCATATTACTCAAAACTAGAAAAAAACTAAATTATATTCCAGGGCAACGGGCGTGCCATTATTTCATATTTTTTTTCTATTTAATCTGGCATATTAAAAATTATTTTTCCGAAAAAATAAAATAAATAAAATTAAGTGAAGGAACATATTTTCAAATTATTAATCTTAAAAAAAAGTGCCCCAAATGAAAATTAAAATGTCAAAGAAAGGAGGGTATTGGGAAAGTGTAAATGATTGATTTTTATTTTTATTTTTGGTTCCACGAGTATTATCGATGAAGGGGGTCAGGTTTTGATTCATTTTTTTCATTATTAAATTCGATTATATTAACCCCCCCACTTCCCTTCCGTCGATGGTGGTTTTTGAGATACGATGTGACCGGCAACAAAAAAAAATCATCAAATTAATCTACATTTTGGCATATTTATAATAGCAGCCATGAATTGTGCCATCCGCATTTAGTTTATGGCCAGGTGGGGCTAGAATAAAAATAAATTTCGAATGAATGATGATGACCGTCCAAAGAAAATCGAAATTTGTATAAATGTTTTTTGTCATTATATAACTGGGTAAAATATAATAATAATAATAATAATGAACCTAATATATTCTTGGATAGGGTCCTTTTAGATATTAAGTTTTTAATGGAAGTTCAAATTTGAAATATATTAGTAAAATTCGTTCTAGAATATCCCCAGAAAATAACCTTTTTCCTGCTAAAAATACGCTTCTTATATCTCCGCACCCATCAAAAAAGACTTAATCTCCACCTCATTTTAATCCTCCAAAACCCTTGTAATCCGACTTGCTACTATCGACTTCCCTCTCATGCTTGTACTCCTCCTATTTAATAATTGACGGTAATAATATTCGTAAAAATACACATAAAGCGAGAATGTTGCCAGCCAATGACAATTCAGGTCCAAAACTGACATGTTAGAAGTTCGTATGCCAGTATCAAAACTTTTTCAGATCTAAAACTTGACTGCTGGGAGTTCACCAGTGTTAAAACTTGCTGAAATCTAAGCGCTAGACTGTAAAACTCTCTTTCGTCTAAATGAGGAAATACTTTGCAAGGCAGTCTTTATGAGGAGAAACAGGTTGAGATTACTCACAGGAATCTTGTAATCCATTACATCGATGAACCAATTAGGGATCAAATCCGGCCTAACGACTCCCGTAACACATTGAGCGTAGGTTTACACGACTGTTGTTTATTATCTTGAAGTCTTTCGAGAGTTGTCGTGATAAGTTTGGACTTGATATTTCGTTGATCATGCTACAGCTTTGAGAGAAGATTTCTAAAGACTGAATGATAACATCGGACAACGCAATATTAACCTCTATTTGATTGCCGTTTTTTCATTTCGTTAAGCCGTCTTAATATAAGTAAAAGTATATTGGAGGAAACTTAAACGTAAGAATTTGACAAAAAAAAAACAATTCTAGACTTAAACATGGATATCGCGACCAGATGCGCGCACAAACGTACCTCCTGACCAAATACATCTCACACTCGATTATCGTAATGTACGGATACTTATTCTAAACGTTTAGAGGAGAACAATACAATGAGAGGGCCTCCGGTTACACTTATAGCCGCGAAATTTCCATTTATACCGTTTCAGTACCGCAGAATCGTGTATTACAATTGCAAAAACGCTCCTCCGTTGACAATCCGAAGAGATGCTAATACCTCGCGCGAAATATATACGAGATGGGAGGTTAAACGGCGACACTAAACAGACACAAAATGTCGCATTTACGTTAGTGGGAAGCGAAGTAGAGTCAGTCTTATCGTAGAATTTATTATAATAACAAGAGGTTCTAGTATATACTCTACATACATCGTGTGATAGTATCCATACCTCCAACTTTTAGAGAATTGAAAAAAAAAAAATGGTTACTAACTTGATTCAACTTGATTCAACTTCCGGGTGAAATTAAAATGAATCAAATCCGAACTGGAAATCGAGAAATTTAATAAACGCTCGAGACATTTACGACGACTATTAAATCGGAGCTCGATTTTGGCATTTTTTCGGCTCATTAAGACGGTTAACGAGGACGACGTGTTCGTGCACGTTATATACACGCATACACACACACTCATACACGGTACCGATAACATTCCGCGCCGTGCCGGGCCAGAGGCGGCTCTCTTAATACGTTCCCAGTTAATGCTGGATAATTTATCATTAAAAATCTCAATAACAAACGAAAGTTCGAACTGAACCGTAATTGCCCAACAAAATAAGGTTTCTGTTCCGTGAGCGATGCGCGACTAATCCATCCGATACGCGCGTTATCTGTGATATTAACACGTCCTAATTTTTACACGGCGACAAATTAAGTAATTCCCTTATGTTGGATGGCGTGCGCGATGAAGTGTTCTCCTTCATCATTACGTTTTTCTTAATTTAATTGCTTGCCTTGTAATGATAGGACGTACGGATAATTATCGCAATAACGAGAAACTAAATTTAGCAGCGCCGCTGAAATTATTAAACGGATCAAGATCATGAAGGAGGGGATGCTCGTCATAGGAGGCATAACATTGGATCTAACGCAAAATTATCGCAGAGTTTATGATCTTTTTCCTCGAAGCTTTCAATTCATACATTGAAGTCAAATAAGCTTAAACAAATCAATCGATTTCGTGGTTCAAGTCTTTAATCGTCTTTGAATGGTTAGCGTAATATTTCAATAAGTTCAATTGTTCAATTGTTACGTTGGCTGTGTGGCAAGTAGTACCGTCCTATGAAAACCAGTCATCCAGTCATCCTCTTCAATTTGTAGAAACAAAAAATCGTTGGGCATGGCATAATAATGGGTACGATTGACCGTAACTGCAGCTTCTTGGTCATTTTCGAAGAAAAATTGCCCAGTGAGGCCAAAATCTGCACCAAACAGTCATTCGTTTTCGTTCGAAGACTTTAAAGATGTAAGATTATGCTCGTTCAATAAAAGCTGATATCCAATGTTTCGAACTGTGGATACTCACCAGACATTTTGAATGAAAAGTATTTTAAAAATCTTCGCTGAATGCGCTCCACAGCACCTATCTGATTCCCGTAGGGTGGGTACCATATAAAGGACGCACACTCCAGTTTACTAACAATAAATTCAAAATATAATTTTTTAACCAATTCACCACTGTTAAAGTATTTCGATGATCCAGACGGCAATTGAATGATATCTGTGAGTCAAATATTACTCCTAAATCCCTAATTTGGCTTCCTTTTCTGTATGTTGAAACAAATGGCTGAGTCTTTCGTGTGATGGATATAGCATAACACTTGTTGACGTTCAGAAGTTTGTTTTTCTTCGCCCAATCAACAACAAAGTCAATACTACTTTGCAAATTCATACGGTCAATGTCGCTGGAAATGGAAGAAAATATCTTCAGATCGTCAGCATAACAAAGAGCTGCACAAGGTATCGATGCCAAAAGATCATTTATAAATATTATAAATAATAAAGGTCCAAGGTTAGAGCCTTGTGGTACCCCCGAACGAGAGATATGTATTGTCCGGATATGAAACCATTGTAGAACACCAAAATCGTTCTTCCATTTAAACATGAAGCCATAAGCGTTCCCAGCGAAGGAGCAAAACTAAAATGCTGCAATTTGTTCAACAATACTCGATGATCTATCATGTCAAATGCTAAATTAGTCACTGTTGACCGTCCTTTTACAAATCCATGTTGTCGAGGTGAAATGTTGGATTGGATATTCTTCTTGTTGCAATCATAAATGTATTCCTCAAAAATTTGTGAGAAGTTGCAAAGAATAGCTATAGGCCTATAGTTCCGTATCTCTGATCTGTCATCCTTTTTATAAACCGGAAGGACTCTTGCGCATTTTCATTTGCTTGGAAAAGTACATGTAGTTATAGCCAAAACTAGGTATCTGATCATCATCAGATGTAGTTTTATTAGGTAAGGAAGACATAATATTGATTAATGTTGATTCCGATACCAATTCCAATCTAAATGATGACAAATCCAAAGCCAACTCAGGAGGATCCATTCCAGAACTTGATTGAGTATCAACTTCAGAAAAAGTTTCAGCGAAGGTATTTACAATCTCTCTAGGATCCTCTAATTTGATGACGTGGACGCATAAAACTCCATAATTCCTTAGGATTAGATCGTATATTGTTTTGGACAGCATCCATATAACTTATTCTTCTAAATTCATTGTAATAACCAGGATTACCAGTAAATTTCCAAATTCTGTGCCAGTGGGTTTTACTGTTTATGTTATATTTAATTTCTCTCGTGAACCAGGGCCAAAATGAGGATGATTTACTTCTCGATAATTTAGGAACAGAGCGCTCGAAGGTATTGTAAAGGACTTCGTAGAATCTATCTAATGCGAGGTCAACATCAGTAATTGTATAATGTATAATCAACCAGCTGCAGGTCGTCTTGATGGGTAACTCTAGCCACTGGACCAGAAAAGGTTAAATCCAGCAATCGATTGTCAAAATTCAGTATTGGGTTAACTTGTTTTAAAATCCAAGAGATCACATAATCCATGCAAACTCATAATTTTTTATCTAAGCTAAATGAAGGCACATTAAAATCACCAATCAAAACAACAGCCCTATTCAATAATAATATTGCAAAAGTTTCTAAAAATATTTCAAAACATCAACTGATATGTCTGGTGGTTGATAAACAACTAATAAAAGAAACATTTGAGAAAACTACGTACATTCACATATAATTACATCTACAAGAGGAACAATATCAGTAAGCATCGAAGTGTCCAATTTTATCTTCTGTAGAAAATGTAATCTTTATCGGACGATAATTGTTTGAGTTGTTTGGAGACAATTTCTTGATAGCTTAAATTCTCCCACATCCAATTTCGCATCACTCTCCAGTTCTTGAAACATCGCCACATCAGTATCCATCTGCTCCTTATTGTTTCTGCAAGTTATCTTCTTACACCCATATATTATAATACTTGTTTTACGTTTCTCTGATGAATGACGACGTTTGGATTTTCTGAACCTCAAATGTCACAATTTTGCTCATTGATAGAGCCTCCGATGTGCAAATGGGCTTCATCTGAAAATCAGATGTTCATGAGGCTTCAGTTCTTGGAATAATCAGACTTTGTTAGTCTTCATATCGAGGTCTTCATGCAAAATTTTCCTCCGAGGAGCGCGAGGAATGTCCAGTTCTTGATAACGATGATGAGTTGATGTTGATGGTTTTTCACGCACATTCTGGGCTACAGTAGCAATCTTTTTGGGCTGGGCGCATTGGAAGAGACCATAAACGAGTTGTTGTTGCATGAGATGTTACGACTTGGCATCAATGGAAATACCTGTCGCGTAAGACTTCTTTCTTATCAAACTGGTGCACCTCAGGGTTCTTTAGTGGGGGTTGAAGGATGGATGGGAGTTTAAATTGATTATCACTATTGTAGGCCCCAGACATCATTACTCTTCTTTTACCAGACAAGGCTAGTTGAAACTTTTTGAAACTTATTATTTGAAGAGGTGTCTGAATACAATTAGAAGATTTGCGGTAAAAAAGGGACCTAAATTGGAACCTTGGGGTACACTGGATGTGCTGGTATGTAGTGACAGATTGAAGAAACTCATGGACGGTTTTGCCAGTTTAGAAGCAGCATCCCTGGTTTATCAATAAATTGATAAATAATAATGAAGAAATGGCTAACAGCTTCCATATATCTAATTTAACATTTTGTCACTTTTTTGTGTACCATTCTAGATTCAATTTATTTAATAGCAGCAGCAACGTCAACATTACATTACAGATCGCTGTTGCACATTGAGAAATGGCCTGAGTAATTCCATCATTGCTTAATAAATGATCTCAAGCGGTGCCGAGATATATCTAACACGAACAATGTTGCTACTAAAATAAAACAAAACAAAGAAGAAGAAGAAAAAAACCCTATCAGATTAATTGTATCGAAATATGCAAGATCTAGGTGTGTTTTGTTAGCGTTAATTGATATAATGAAAATAGAAACCATTACTCGATAATGCTCGGGAAGAATCATTAATCTTCAAGCGTTGGGGATCTTACACGTGAACTCCTATGTGAACTGGAACGGCCGGATGAGGTTCCGAGACTTTCCCGAAGCTCCATTACTTTAATTCTAACGCTAAATAAGTCTAAGTCTACACGGTATGATCTTGAGCAATTCTTGATTACCTCTGACGTGAAATTTGCGTTATATTAATTGTGTTACTAATAAATTCCGGTCTTGAAATACGATACTAGATTTTTGAGCTGCTGTGATTAATATACGTGAGTGATTATGTAAGAATAATTGATTCGGAATATGCAATAGTGTTGCATTTTGATTGAAAATTTGTTAGGATGATGATTTATGAAGATGCGAAAGATTTTTAATTAGTGAACAAGTCATACTTCCTTCGTTTTAGCGAAAGCCATTTAAGGTACGTTTACGACTTTCTCCACCTTCTACAAATCCATTCTATATCTCCTTTTGGCATCCAAAATCTAAAAACTGAAAAAGTAAAGAACCAGTAAGTCTCTCGCTGGTACGCACCGGGCATATTTACGATTGTGTATTACCTATTTGGTGATCGAATGCGAAAAAAAATGCACGCACATAAAAATACTTTCAGATATGACAGCGAGGTAATTACCGGGCGTACAGTTAATGAGACACATACTTCGCTTTTATGGCATTGCTGTATTTTGAGCTACTGCCCGCTACTCCCTTTTCGACCATCAAAGAGAACTGCAGTCTAAGAAATCGATTCGATGTATGTTACGTGTGTCTCGTAAATAAAAAAAAAATAAAAAAGAAGCGGCACAGTTTGATTAAATGGCTGATCTATAATGTCGAATTTGTTATATACAGGTTAAAATTTTTCCGCCATTTAACTAACTTATTCGGAACAGGTACTCTCGACGACTGGCTGGAAAAATTTAGTACGTTGCGTGTGCAACTTTTTCCATCTCTTACAGGCACCGGTTCCTTAATACCCGAAGCATGTCGGAATCCGCAAGCTACGAAGGCGGTGATGGAGGGTGCACGACTCTTTTTGAAAGGGGAGAATTCCTCGCGATCTGAAATAAGGGAATTGTCTTTAAAAAGGAGAACAAATTAAATTATCGCTTCTGCGTCGAAGAATGTTAACAGATTTCTTAACTCTTCGGAATTGACTTTTTTCTTTAGAAATTATCTCGATGATTCTTCGGTGTTAATCAACACCTGATTGAATTCCAGATACCGTCGGTAGAAATTTTTGTATAATCCAATTAATTGAAGCTATAGATAAAGAAAGGAATATATCGAGCATCGTTGACATTACGTTCACCCATCAGCTCGGATATTTGTTTTGCAAATGCCTTTTCTATTAAGCGCATAAATCTCACAGCGAGCATTTGTTTTACGTTCATCGCTGTATCACCGTTTAACATCTGTATGCCGTTGCGGACATGGAAGACGCGATTTTCGCTCGTATTTTGCACACGGCGAGATATCCGATCGAAAAAGAAAAGAAGTCGTGGATAGTGCTCGAGAAGAAGTGTCGGATTCACGCTCCAGATCCTAATATTGTTTGTTTAGATAAGAGTACAACTGGAGAAACGACTGTTGGGTGTCTAAATGGTATTTCCTACTTTGAAACAGCTCCTATACGTAGCGATGATATTCACGAATATTTTTATATGGAAAATTTTAATATTACCAAAAAATTGAATGATATGGATTATAGATATGGAATGTATACAGAATATAACAATATAAAAGCCAAAAATCCTACTACAAAAAGATTCGGTCTGTCAGGGCTCATCAGCGTTCCTCTAAACGCAAAACCTAATCTCTCCCTAACATTGTCTTTCTTTAAACCATTAACAAAATTTTTATTATCGACATTTTGGTTTTTTTGTTTATGTGACATATGTCACATTTCCTTTGTTTTCCATCAACCGTTCGCTCCAAAACATGTCCATACAGGATTAGAAAACACAATAACTTGACAGATTTTGACATTCAATACGACAATAATTTTAAAATCCATGACCACCATTGACCAATTTAATTGTTGATATCATGGTACTTCTTGGCTCTTTCCTTCATAAATATCCATAAGAAAACAATAGCCAGATTTAGAGCAGCACATAGCCCATTGTTTGAATCTAAATCTTATAGATTTTTCCCTAATAAACTGTTTCAGGTAATGGTGGCCATACCAACGCACCATTTGCACATCTATTGAAAGTTTTTGTGCAAATATATCGAACTTTTTTAAATTTGTGTTCAATTTGTTTATCAAAGGAGGGATTTCAAATATAGGGTCTTTCATTGTGGGTGTGAGGTATCATCGACATTTTTTACTCGTTTGAAAGGCCTGTTGATGCCATTATTTATGTTGTCGTGGAGGGCCTCTATGGTTGTGGATTATTCGCTTAGATCTGCGACTTAAGAAAACCCCACAAGAAACAGTCTAACGGGGTGAAATCGCACAATCTCGGTGGCCAGTTCACATCACCTCCACGTAAGATGACGCTTCCCTCAAATCGTGGAGAATGTCCAATGTGGTATGACCTGTGTGACATGTAGAGCGTCCTGTTGAAACCACATGTCATTGATCTCCATATCATCCAATTCAGGCCTAAAGAAGCACTATAGCACTCGCCGTTGTCGGTGATGGCCTGGCTAACGTCGTTCTGAAAGAAATATGGACCGTTGATGCCGCCAGCCCAAAATCCACACCAAACAGTGACTTTTTCGGGATGCATTGGACATTCTTGGATATCATGTGGATTGGTATCGTCCCAAATTCGACAATTTTGTTTGTTGACGTACCCATTCGTCTCTAAATGGCCCTCATCGCTGAAGATGATTGTTTGATGAAAATTAGGATCAGTTTCCAACTGCTCCAGGACCAATCAGCAAACACACATCGTTGTCTATGGTCATTTACTTTCAGCTCCTGTCTCAG
The DNA here is from genome assembly GCA_023690525.1 of Holotrichia oblita. Classification (NCBI taxonomy): domain Eukaryota; kingdom Metazoa; phylum Arthropoda; class Insecta; order Coleoptera; family Scarabaeidae; genus Holotrichia; species Holotrichia oblita. The sequence continues at coordinate 95,011,356 of CM043021.1, read as the reverse complement.
TTGAATTTTGTATGGGTGCAGGCTCAAGTCATGATGCAAAATTCGCCAAGTTGTGGTCTGGGAAAGGCCAAGTTCTTATGATCGACTGCCTCGGATTCTCCTGCACACTCTCACGGACAGCGGTTATGTTTTCGGCAGATTATGCCACCACAATGCAAATAGTAGGTAGGACGATTACGACGACCGTAAAATGGTTGAAGCCCGCGAAACGTTGTCCTAATAGAACAGCCATTTTGATAAAACAAATATATTGTTTGCACGTGTTGTTGAACGCTATATCCTTCCATGGTGATTTGGCAAAACAGACTGAATAAATTAGAGCCAACCTGACAGATGTAGCTTCAACAATATGGTCGCTACCAACTGTCAAAGTTCTGAAGTCCCTATTGGAAGACCCATTAGTTTGTCTTATTGATTATTGTCGTTAAAATGCAGGTTTTCTTCATTTCCAAAAATCTGTGCTTAGGCATGCGGTTTCTAATGCTCTTGGGGCAGCGAATGGTACCCTGATAGCAAAAAAAATCCAATAAACTTTTTAAGATGATTTGTGAAAAGTTCAAAGTTGTGTCTGTTGTTTTGTCTTGTTCTTCAAATATCTGAACCGGTGATTTACCTTTCAAGTTTAGAATAATCTGTGATTTCATTTCAGGCACATTGTTGTTTTCAAATGAGGTATTAGCCAAATTTATGTGCTACTTTTTCCACTCACTTTTTGGCAAGAATTTTTACTGTAGATGCTTGATTTTGATCAACATTTAGTGCGCTGGAATGGATTTCTAGTGGTCCAGGAACGTCTTGTGGAACAGTGTTTTCTAAAATATTATGGTCAAATTCTTCGCAATCCACAATTGGGGATGAGGGAAGCTAATGGGTTAATGCCAACATCGCAGCCGTTATAGAATACATGTTAGAGTGAGGAACAACAATGAAATTAAATTTTGCCTTTGGAGAGGAACGCTGATGAGGTCTGATAGATTGAAACCATGTGACCCATTTCTAAACCTTGCTGTATTTTTATTGTTTTTGTTTCAGTAACAATTTGGCAGCTATGCAGCTTCCAGGTCTATTTTGACACTTACCTGATAAATTTAACAACAAAATTGACAGCTTTTTAATTTTTTTTTGCTGTAGATTTGCATTATTAAACAAACACAATTTGGCAACGATTCATAGATGTTATCCCCCCCCCTGTATTAGCCAATCAGTACAAGACGAAATCCCCTCGTGGGTGGTTCTAGTTTAATTTTCCGTTAAGCTCGTATTGTGGTCTCGTGAAAGATTTTACACACGCACATATCCCCCGACATATGCGGTCAGTTATAATGCTTAAGTGGAAATCTTCAGCCTCGTAACTTGATCAATGAGATCTACACCGCAATAAGGCCGCAGAATGATCGAGTGCGCCGCAGTAAATATATTTTACAACGAGAGGCGACCCAAACGCAACGCACAGAGCACCCAACATTTAAGAAAGATAACAATGAAAAGAGGTATACTATTATTGTAATTATTATAAAGTCGCTGCTTCGCCGCGGTGGTGCATTACGCTTAAGAAACGTGATGTCTGCCTTCTAATCTCTACATCTATATACCCAACACGTATATATATCTATGTACGTATACAGTATGTCTGAAATAGTTGCATGTGAAGTTCGGTTCATGTTATTGTGTAATTACTTTAGTATTTCTTGCGTTTTGCGTCCGTAAAAGTGTTTTGCCTGCGATGCACATGATCTCGGATGGTATTGTTTTTTTTTTTTTGCGTTCGTTGTATTGTCGATCTTTTCGTGGTATTCTCTTTGGTTTCGAAATATTCCCTCTAACATCGTAAATTACATTCATACCAGTGCGATATATGTACATATATCTTGGCTCCAAAGCGATTGTTAAGGAGTTAAGGCTTGGCAGGAAAAGGTCATATTTTTAAGCTAGTATTTCGTGAAGAAAATTTTTCCCCAGCTTATCTAGCATGTCTGTCTAGCATTATCTATCTTCTTTTTTTCATGCTTAAAAGGTGTGCATTAGCATGATTTTGTGTCCTTAATCACTGTTACTATTTTAGAAAAAATTGTAGGATCAGGACGAATTCAGGTCTTCATTTATTTTCATCTGAATGAGCACTACCTTCTTATGTCTGGGGTTTTAGTGTCCAAAAAAGTTGGATTTGATGGATATTTCCTTTATAAAAATAGTTATTTGGTTTAGTGGGCAATGTTTTGTGTTTTGATACGGTGATCTGTATTGTGAATGTTTATCCTAACTTTAAATTGATATCACAACCTCAGAAGATGACATTGAGGATCAAATTAACGAATTCGTCGATACCATCTTCAGATACCTCAACTTTCAGATTTTATGCTGGGACATCTGGCTGAGGTCCTCAATTTCATAATACATTTGGTTTATTTTCCCAGCCAACGAGGAGACGAGGATCAGATTTCCTCCAAGAATGACCACCCCATCCCTCTAAAATCTAATTTTGCATCTGCAGGAGTTGCTCTTTCTCAAGAACATCATTCTAGGCGAAGAATGCGGATTTAGTGAAGACTTATCGATCGACTTTTAGCTCTTTAGAATCACTGAGGTAATAGAGATGATTGGCGTGGTATTTCTAGATGTAGCACATTGTTTGGATACTATCTGGCACCTTGAGTTAGTCCACAAAATTATAGTAGCTGATTTTAACCATTGCATTGTCAAAGTCGTGTGGTTGTATCTTCAAAACCACATTTTCGTGATCTGAAGTTCCTCAGAGTTCGTTTCTGGGACCGATTTTGTCAAAATGTGCTTCTAACCTAGCTAACCTGCGAAAATATTGATGGTATGCTTTAGTCTACACTTGATGATAGAGCTGGTGAACTTAGTCACACATTGAGCGCCAAATTGTATTGCAAGTATGTAATAAAACTTGCGCTTTACTTTATCTGATAAAGTAAAGCAGCTACGAGCAAGAAATGAAATTGTACTGACTTCGTAAATGGGACGTTTTAAAAATACATTTTCAAAAAACCTTGAGGTACAAATTGTGGACGTGGATTGTAAAATGATGCCAATGACTCGAAACGAATTTTTGAAATTTGCTTATGAACAGCGAGGAAGAAGTTCTATTATGAATTTATGGCTCGTCACCGCGAATTTTCCCATCTATGTCCCCAATCTACCAGCATCCAAAGAGCTATTGGCTTCAACAAGGAACAAGTCGACATTTTTTTCTTCAAAGTTAAGTTTAAAATATAACTTTTCCTCTTCAAAGCTATTTAATTGTGATGAAACTGGCATTTCAGTAGTTCACGCCAATGCAATGCCACAAAGGTCCTATCCCTTAAAAGAAAAAAGCAAGTTAGTAAAATTACCTCTAGTGAAAGGGGAAAGAACATTACAATTTTGTTGGAAATATATCCGAGTGGCGACCAGTCTCTTCCCCCTCTATTTGTGTTTCCTCGGAAGAAAATGATTGAAGAACTGAAGAAGGATGCCCCTGTTTTGTTGCTGAAAAAAGTGGATGGATAACTGCAAGCGGTTTTTTAAAGAAAGACCAGCTCTTATTATTTTAGATGGGCATAGTAGTCACAAGGATTTGCAAGTGATTCTCTATGCAAAAGAAAATAACATTCATATGATTAGTCTACACCTTCATACTTCCCACAAAATGCATCCTTTCAACCGAGCCTTTTAAAGCTGCTTATAATGAGGCTTGCAGTCAGTGGATGAAGAAGTATTGTCCCCTTAAAATTGCTGTGGCAAATGTTGCCGTTTTAGTAAATACATTACATTTAGCTCTATATGCAGCTCAATCAGGATTCCGTTGTACAGGATTGTTTTCTATTAGAAAAGTCATCACGGATTTGGAATTCCTTGCAGCAAAGCATTTTATACCATCTGCACAAGTACTAGTACTAGTACTGTTCCAGAGCTTAGTACCTCTGCAGGGCCTAGTTCAATTGCTGCAGTACCAAGTTCTGTTGCAGGTCCCAGTCACATCAGACTCAGTCCTCTTGCAGCAGGACCTAGGAATACCATGACTTTAGAATTCCAGAGAATAGTTCATCAGATATCGGCGGCATCTGAGGAAGTACGAAAGAAAATAACAGTTAGAAAGAAATTTTAACATCGACTCCGTTTAAGGACACGTTAGAAGAAAAGGTTAGAATAAAAGAAGAAAAAATTAAACTAAAAGAAAAAAAAACCGCAACCCTTAAAGAAGTACCAGGAGGGAAAGGTGAAAAGATAAATGTCAAAAACTCCACCAATACCTGTAAAACGAATCTTGAAATTTGAAGATGGTGTTAGAAAAAAGTAAACAACAAAGACCAGTAGTGACTAAAACTGTACTGGCTTTACAAGAAAACAAGAATTGGGTTCAATGTACAGCGTGCAAGGGATGGGCACATGTGGCTTGCAGTTCTGGGGAAAATATTGACTTTTTCAAATGCGATCATTGTTCAGTTTAATTATTTTTTTAATATTTAAACTTGCCCTCATCCATTTTTATTGTTTTAAAAATTGCCAGTTGCAAATTACAATAATTGTAGCTCAGTTTTAAGTTTTTTGTATACAGGGTGCCTGTTTTTCGAGCGCAAGCATGGGGAACTCGGTTATTATAGGAGATAGGAGATCGGTTAAATTAGGGCAAAGTTGCGCATTTAGGAGAGAAAACATATGCTGCTGTGAAACTTAAGGAACTCAAATGTGGCATCCATTTTTTCAAGACGTTCTAGATTCAAAAGTTACGGTAGTTAACATTATTTTTTACAAAAATCTCAGCAACCCATGAAAATTGTTCTCGTTAAATATCACGTCATTAAGTTATTGTATGAGGTCATTATTCATTTCGCTTTAGCTTCTGGCGGATAATACAGGTACCTCTCGTTGGGCGCCAATTTTTTTTTTGACTCCATTCTATTAATAATTATTTTTCACACTACGAATGTGATACTTTTACGATTGAAGTGTGATAAATCTAAAAATTTACTAATTCTAAACGGACATTTAATGTATCTGCGTCTAAATTAATTTCCTCTAAAAAAGACGAACAATTTCGCGGCGTATAATGCGACACGATCCTCATCCTATCCCGTTCTTTTCTCCATCGAGTGAACGTTAGTATGTCGATGTACTACGTGCAACTTGCTGCTGTCATTAGTTCGACATGGAAATTGTGCTAATTCATGACCGGTCACGTCTCTCCTCAACGTCGTCGATGCTCACCAAGACTCACACTAGTTCGGTCAGGAGTACTACACACAATACACGCTAGTTTCTCTCGGTGAGTGTGGTGAGCCGTATAGAGCAGCAAGTATACACAATCGATGTTACCGCGATTTAAATTCTTCTCATTTTTTAACGCTCACGGTCGTAATGGGATTTCAATCGAGATGGGTGTTCCGTGTCGCTTGTCTCGCGGACCTTCGGTTTGTCAGCTGCGCTTCAATAAAATCACTTGAAACGCTGAGGCGAGTCTTCACACACGTATATACACGCTGCGCGAGCTGATCCACCGATTTATCTACCAGGTACATCACCCCGTGTACAAGCCGTAAACATCTTAAAAGTACCAATAAAAAACTTATCCACCTCAATACACTTCCTACAGCACAACACACACACACATATACACGCTCACAAAAAAAGAAGGTCCTGGTGGTGTATGCCGTGGTCATCCTAATACATGCGATGGAGTGACTAATGTTGGGAACAACGTTGGTATGCATGTATTTACGCCATGTTCATTCGTCGAGTACTAGAAAACGTGAAAGCGAAATATTGTAAATGATTCGTTTTGTTTTGTTTTATCGATTTATCGGAGATGGTGTCCTAATGGAGCTAAATCATATTCAATTCAGATTGTCTTCAAACATCAAAATTTGACAGATCTAACCTAACAATACAGAAAGAGATATAATAATGTATGATCTGGAATAAATTGATTTTTAATTAATTACTGTTTAACTCAATAATTTAAAGTGATTGTAAATCCTCGTCACACCATAAATATATTAAAGCCACGCACATCTAAATTAATATTATACTTACGCGGAGCTAGTACCTTTAAGCAGCTATAACTCTCACTCCTTTATAAACATACAGCATTAGTAAAAAGTCCCGGAACGGTCGAATAACTTTGTTATTCGAAAATTATGATTTCTGAAATTTGGTATGGGGGTATATTTAATATAAATGCATTTTATGCAATGCAGTTTATATTTTTTTCACTTCTGGTTTAATCGGCAATACGTTCAACTTTTTTTTTTAACGGAGCGCCCAGATGTTTTAACACTTTTGAATGCAAAATAAAAAACTACGTTAGGAAGTATTAAGATGTTTATTTTTATTCACAAGAAAACAGTTAAAAAATTAAAAAAGTGTCCTAATACAGAAAAAACAGGATACCTGTCTATTCAGGTTGCGATTACAATAATTGTTCAAAATGCTCTCCATTTACAATTTGACAAAAATGTAAACGGTCAGTAAAATTTCTTATTGAATTTTGTATTTGTTCTGGAGTGATGCGATTGGCTTCTTGAACTATTCTCTCTTCCAATTGTTGAAGATTATGGGGACGATTTTTGTACACTTGACATTTCAAGTGACTCCAAAAGAAAAAGTCTAATGGCGAGAGATCTGGCGAATGTGCTGGCCATTCGATTGCTCCTCTAAGTCCGATCCAAAGTTTCGGAAAAATTTCATTCAAATAATCGCGGACATTATGGGCAAAATGGGGGGGAGCTCCATCTTGTTGAAACCAAAAATGTGCATTAGGGTGATCACCTAGGTTTGCATTTGGAAAGAGGGCCGCAAGTGCTGGAACAACCTCATTTCGCAATAAATTTAAGTAGAGGTTGCCAGTTAAATTGCCTCTTATAAAAAATGGTCCTATGATGTTGTTTCCAACAAGACCAGCCCAGACATTCACCTATTGAGGACGCTGTGTATGGACTTCTTCAATCAAATGCGGATTTTCAATTGACCAGTAGCGACAATTATGTCTGTTCACAGTGCCGTTGAGACAAAACGTTGCCTCATCTGAAAAAATGATGTGATCTAAAACATTAGGCTGCTGCTCGATCAATTCCGTCATTGTTTCGCAAAAATGTAGTCTACGATTTGGATCATCTTCAGTTAACTCGTGGACGGGATACATTTTATAGGCTTTCATTCTTGCTGATTTAAGAATCTTATGAGCAGATTTTTGAGAGATCTCATGAATTTGACCTAATTTTGTTGTGGACACGTAATGATTTTCTTCCACTGTAAGTAACACATTCAAACTAGTTTCTTCATCTGTTGCTGTTAATGGACGTCCCCTTCTAGGTAAATCCTTCAACTGACAAAAGACTTCAAACTTTTGAATTGTTCGACATATCGTACTTTTACTAATGTGACGATCCGGATAAACAGTATTAAACAAAATACGAACCTTTTCAAAAGAATGTTGACGATCACCGTACCCACGCATCATTAATATCTCAATTCGTTCTGATTCAGTAAGTTTTACTGCCATTTTCAAATGTGTCAATGTCTAAAATAAGTAAATTTATAGCGATGCAAAAGTTAAAACGCTTTTAAAATTGTCAAATGTGACGGCAAAAAGAATGCAAACACTAAACAACAACTTTTTTCAAAGGTACCTTGTTTTTTCTGTATTAGGACACTTTTTTAATTTTTTAACTGTTTTATTATGAATAAAAATAAACATCTTAATACTTCCTGAACGTAGTTTTTTATTTTGCATCCAAAAGTGTTAAAAAAATCTGGGCGTTCCGTTTAAAAAAAAAAATTGGACATATTACCGATTAAACCGGAAGTGAAAAAAATATAAACTGTATTGCATAAAATGCATTTATATTAACTATACCCCCATACCAAATTTCAGAAATCATAATTTTCAAATAACAAAGTTATTCGACCGTTCCGGGACTTTTTACGAACGCTGTATAAGAACAACACAAAGTACTTTAGGTAAAATAGTCTTGGTACGCATGTTAATAGATACCTCTCTTACTAACAGACGGTATTCTGCATATAATTGCGATAAAATCAATTATTCCCGATCGAACTAATCGCCGGTAATTGTTTCGATTTATAGTTCTATGTGAGTGCATTTGATTTTATTTATAAACCCACACCTAACTTACGACGAAGTAGTTTATTGAGTCCCTCGAGTAAAAGGAAAAGCTATAATAGATCGTAACTCGATATACGTTCAACGTTCGAAATGAATTATTGTTTTAAAATGTCAAGTTTTTTTCGTACCGAGTAGGAAATATCGTACGGTATGTATCCGAGTCTAGCGGGAGTATGTATTGGGCGCAAAAAGTAATGAATAGCGGGGGATAGTTCTATTTGTCATTTGAATTATCTTGTCGTTCGGAATATTGCAGTATAAATTGTTTTATTATTACTGCCGGTATATAACTTTCTCTTGATGCAATAGGAGATGATGTTATTGCTTTTTATATACAAATATATATGTATTGTAGTGCTCAATATTACAATCGAATGAAATGAAAAGGAAAACATATATTAAACACTTTACAAATAATTTAAAATCCCACCCTCTCTTACCTTATTATATGTATGTGGTGTATTTGTAAAATAAGTTCTCAGCTACAACAACAAATTGGAGAGAGAGGGCTTGAACAGTTAAAAAAATATGGTGAAAAAATTAAGCCCCCCCCCCCCTCCTCTAAATCCCCTCTAAATCCTCCTCCCTTTTTGAAAATAGGAATTGTTTGAAAGTTACTGCAAGTTGTTCTAGGCAAAAATAATTTAATTCAACCCTCCCTTTGTCACCCCCCCCGCATTTCTCCAATTTTTTATTCTTGTTCAAAATTTGTGGTAAAAATCTGCACTTGAATAGCTCAAAAAAAAAAAAAATTTTTGCCAACCGCCTCTTAAAAAAACATGTTCAAAGTTGTGCCAAGGTGTTTGCGGTATTGTTCTAAAGTTTTAGCTTTTTTGCATTTTTTTTTCGAAATAATTGAGCAATATAGAAGAACCTGAAACAATTTTCAAAAGTTTGATTTTTAAAAAAAGTGGGGCGGTTATTGGTAGAAGGCTGATGTGAAATTTTTTTTTTCTTTTTTTTTCGAAACAATTGAACAATGTAGAAGAAACTGGAGTAACTTTCGAAAGTTTGACTCTCAAAAAAAAACAATTGAGCAATACAGAAGAATTTGGAACAACTTTGAAAAATTTTATTTTCAAAAAGAAAGGTGTGACGGGGGAGAGGGGGGGGGGATTTTTGTTGTTATTATCATTAAGGCTGTGGTGAGTTAAACATTTTTTTTTGCGAAACAATTGAACGACGTAGAAGAAATTGGCACAACTTTCGAAAGTTTAATTCTCTAAAGAAAAAAAGGGAAGGGACAGGGGGTCGGATTTCTTTTGTATATTGTTCTCAAGTTTCAGTTCAAAATTTTGATAATCCAAAGGGGACGAGAAAAAAAACTAAAATTTTGATAGCCTCTACATCCTCCTCCCTTTTTTTAAAATAGAAATTTTGAAGGTTACTGCAAGCTGTTCTGGGCAAAAATAACCTTCCTTTTGTCACCCCCCGCATTTCTCCAATTTTTTGTTCTTGTTCAAAATTTTTGGAAAAAGTCTGCACTTTAATAGCTCAAAAAAATCTTTTTGCTAACCACTTTCTCGCGTGTTAAAAAGAAAACACGTTGAAAGTTGTGCCAGGGTGTTTTAGATATTATTCCAAAGTTTTAGTTTTTTTTTTGTATTTTTTTCAATTTAACAATGTAGAAGAAACTGGAACAACTTTCGTAAATTTTATTTTCAGAAAAAGGCGGCGGGAGGGTGGAGAACTACTGTTGTTATTATTTGATTATTATTTATTGATACTATAAATTGTACTAAGCACAAAGTCCTAGTCAGTCATCATCAGATAGCGTTAGAGTTCCCAAAGAGAATTATTTTAAGATAATTATCTTGTTAATTAATCATGATTGAAGTAAGAAAGGTGTTCCGGACACCCCCTGGTTCTTGGTATCCGTAATAGATTTGAGACATTTGTTATTAACGGGTCGATAGCCGCAGTGGTTAAGCGACTGACTATTGTTGCAGTGGAGCAATAGCAGTTGAGTTTCAATTCTTCGGAAGGACATTTTTCTAGGAGAATTGAATTCCGATCGACCTACCATTCGCTGTTGAGAGCACAATTACGCCGAGAGAGTTGCAGTTATGGTAAACAGCTTAAGAAGTCGTCTCAATTAAGCACCCATCACACATAAAAAGACAGTAGCTGCTTTTTTGACATTGATAATATCACAGTTTTGATAACATGTTTACGTGTAAGCCCTCAAGATTTTGAGGTGCCCCATTAACTTTTCCATACGTCTCTGGATGACATTAAAATCATTTAAGCGAACACATCACAGGATGCATACTTTTGAAACCGCTAGCAAATATTTTTTTAACATCAGTGTTATTATTTTTAGTGTACTAAATTAATAAACATTTTTGATGCCCCTAACATCGATATTTTGCCATCAACGCTGCTAATATTAAATGTTAAATTATTGATTCCTTTAGCTGGTAGATTCACGCTAGCAGGCGCTCTTACCACCTCGCCACCGATCCTTTATTTTCAGGCCAACCTTACTGGCAGAGCACAAAAATATGACGATCAGAGATGCAATTTGGGGGCTACTTGGTATCTCCACATTTCTGCATTGAGTGTACCGTATATTTTTCGTTTTTAGTATCATATCTATTTGATAAATTTCAGCTTAACTTTGTTTGATATCTTAGTGTTTTGTTTTCGTCAAAATTGCATCTTTGATCGCGATATTTTTGATATTTCTTTTTAAAAAGTGGAAGCATTTGTGTAATGGAAATAATTCTTTATTAATAACTAAGTAACAATAAATAAAGCATTCTTCTAAATAACAAATACTACACAAAATCGTTGTCAATAGAATGAATTAAAGAAGTCATTTCCGAAGCAATTAATCTAACAAGTTAAACTACCATTTACAAATCAGTGGGATATCCTAATTCATTTTATAAAAAAGCAACATTTATAATTTTTTAATCGGACTGTATAATTTTTTAATAGCAGCCTATATTAATCAAACACTTTGAATACAATAGAATCGTTTTCGTTGATAAATAGAGACAAATGAAACATGCAACGAGTTTCGGAGGAGAATCGTAGGTGCCGCGATTGTAACTTAATGAAATCGTCTGTTAACAAAGTTGATATTTTCAACGTTAGAATAAATTACCAGGAAATACCTCAAATTATAGACGCATTGTTAGACAGTCCGTGGAGTTGATTGTGAAAAATTATATTTCATAAATAATAATAAGCGTGCGTTAAGTTTTTTTTTCTCTCTTCTCCTATCCTCTTTCATGACTAGTATAGGAACCAAATCGTTGTAATAGTGATAAATTATTAAATATCCCATCGATGCTTTTAACGTTTTCCCAACTGAATAGTGCAGTAATTATAACTGATATCACATCGGACTCCCAGAGAGTGAATTCAGCCGAAACTCCTGAGATCGGTGTTATCGATCATGCACGAGACTTGACCGAACGGATACTTCTCGTTATACGAGATCTGTGTGTGTAGAAAACAAGGATGTCATAAAATGAATCAAGAAAAAAAAACACACAACAAGGAGTACCAACACAAGTAATTAAATACTATTGTCCTTATTGGTTATACCTGCATGTACCTTTCTTAGAATAGTTGTTTGGTCGAGGTGTGTATGGAGAAATCTTACTTGGAATTCAATTTTATCGACATGTTGCTGTATTAGAAAATCAATTTTTAAAGGTAGTCTCTTTCGTGTAATTTCGACCTGATGTTATATAAATATTTCCACCTCTGGAAAACATCTTAAAATGACTGTCCGCATTGTGAAAGACATTGTTTGCGGCTTACGCACCGGTATTTGCTTACAGATGTCGTGTTTGCACTTTTACCGTCGCCGTCGCTTGCTGGTTAGCAGGCAACGCAAACATATGCGCTCGAAAAGGCTCTATACGCTTCAGAAACCGGCGATTTCAGCAATCCGTGAAACGTTTGTACAATGACGGAAGTCAAACATCAACCGAAAGCAAAGAAAATACTTTTAGGACTACGACGTGCTTTCTCTCGTGTGCACGGGAGCTTCTAAGATTTGTTTACCCACACCGCAGCGACAAATCGAATGGAAACAATAATAAAATCTACTCGTGAATTATAAATTATACAACCTACTTGTTAGATGTATTTAAAGTCTCTGTATATACGAGGGTGGGTTGAAAATGCTGAGTTTTCAACCGTACATTGCAATAACCTGTCTTCACTCTAGTGTTAACTCTAGTGATAACTAATTATCTCGGTCTCTAATTCAAGATGAGTTCTGAATGAATGCAGACTCTGCGTCATCAGCAGTCTCTTTACCGTTAGATCCCCAGTCTCCAGGGATGTGGTGCATTCATTTGTGTAAGTGTGTTTCTTTGGATCAGAATCCAGTCAGTGAGCTTCAATTACCACTTCAAATCGTTTTGTTTTTCGGGAGGGGGGGGGGAGGTATCTTTTTCCTTTTCAAACTCTCCTAACTCTTCCAGGATCTGAAGATGGATTACTAAATTTTCGTAGCTGAAGATTGTATTTCATTCTAGTCTGATGGGGCTCAACAATTTACTTTGGTAAGTGTAATGGAATAAGATCTAAATAGAGTCCCAATCGTTGCGATTGGATGAAATCGAATTCCGAACGAGGTAATTTTTCTTACAGCAACATCTCTTTCACTATAATGAAGTAGATCCAAAAGGTTTGCAATGCTCTTGTGTGATCTTTTTTGGTCTTTTTTTTCGAGATGAATGTTTGCTGTTTCAAGTTCCTGATCTAAAAACATCTCTCACTATGCTAGAGAGGTTCAGCTTCTCTTCTTTTTTGAATGAGATCTCAACTATTCTGTGTCGATTGATGTTCAGATCCTGATCCGGTTGTAAGCGTACCCTTGCATTTCGAATCCAAGGCTTAATAACGTATGGAAGGTGTTGGTAGCAATCAGTGACGACAATAAAGGCTCTTGGGGACATCTCTTCATGGTTACATCTTTTGCGGTGGAATCTCCTAGGTTTGCACATATCATTCTGTTTTTATTTTGTTTTCTATTGCATTTTTCACTGATCCAAATGAGACCACCCTCCACGCCAATTTCAGGTGCTGTCTAATTGTCTGACCTTTTGGGAGATAATCAAGTGGAACTCTTCGGCATAATGACAGCCATCTTCCTTTTAGATGATAAATCTATCGCCTCTCCAACACATCCCCCTCATAGCCAACTTTTTATTCAAAATATGTGTTACCAGTTCACTAGATTTTGCAGCCTTCATTATCTCAAATGTGTGACAATCAACGTTGTTAGAGAGACAAGTTACTGGAAGACGACTAAATAGTGGAACGGAGGACGGGGTCGGGGAGGGAGAGTGGTACCAAGTTTGTTAGGGAAACGCCTTTCTTCACAACTTTCTTCTTGATAGCTCCAAAATATTTCTTTTCACATTTTTCACTTCCTTTCCTTTGGTTTTTTTTTTAATTTTTTATTTTCCAGAGATCGTTTTCTAAAGGTGTTGAAATCATGATAGATGAATGCTGAGTTCGTCTGCATGTCATATTTGGGATACCACAAGATAGTGGTGGGCATAACTCCTTAAAAGGTATATCTAACGATTTTTTGTTTTTTTGTTCTAAAAGGTTATCTTCACGGACGTCCAACTCAAAATCTGAGATTTCTTCTAATTCAGATGCGAACCTGGTCTTCCTATTTCCTCTGGCGGTGCCGGTATTGGAGATGGGGTTTGATGCCTCTCAGATGGATCAAAGGTTTCATCATTAACTTTTGGTTAACAGATTAACTCCTCTTCGCTAATTCGCTAAAGACGTGGGGAGCATTCTTGACTAGTTCTGCAATGCCTGTTGTATTTATTTTCTCATAATTTTTGAGTCTTATGCATTTATCACATTCTTGGTAGTAAGCTGATTTGGAGGGCCTAACAAAAGTGATGTCTAAGGGCTGAAGACGATGTGAAGTGTGTAGCGGAAGTGATGCAAGGTGAATGCCTGATTCTCGACAAAAATTGTAAGAAGACTTGAGTGGGTGGAGTGATTGTCCAACACAAGTATTGGACGATTCTTAGAGGAATTTGCATTTTTCTTAAAATGTTTCAGCCACTCAAGAAAGAGTTCTTCTGTAATCTACCCAGACTTCAAACACCGGTATATTGCTTCAACAGGATCGTTCCTATCAAAGCCTTCTTTCATTCTATTTCTCTTGAAACACCCTTCTCATCTACATTAAAAATTTGATGGCTTTCAAATTGAAAGCGATGCTAAATTGTCATAAAATATTTTTGGTTCATCATCTCTGTTGATACTTGTGGCTTCAGGTTTGCGTACACTAAGCTCTGGATGACGCATAAATGAGTAGAGCAAATCCTTGCCACATTTTCCTTAAGCCCATAGAATGCATTTGACATTTCTAGGATTCATGCCGAAAATTCGGATTCTTGTTCTTGAGTGAAGACTGTTTTTCTTCCTAATATGATTTTCTTAGGTTCGAAACGACCTCTCAGGCTAGAGGCTTTTCTAATCGACAGCTTATTTTCTGCGATTTCTCTTAATGCCCTTTTTCATCGCTTCATCAGACCATGAGGGTCCTGCAGTCATGCGCTGGTAATTTCTTGGCATCTTGGGGAAATATCGATCAGGGCGGGGTAATATCGATTGCACTGATCGATTTTACGTATCGAATGCGAGCATGCCGAAAAAAACAGATAACCTCAAACTTAAATGTCAAAAAAAGGAAGGAAATATTAGGATAGGCAGCCAAAAAACAAACGATGATTTACAAAATCTCCGTTTAATATTCTAAGCTTTCGCCTATTTTAAACACAACTTGTATGTATTCGCAAGATTAGGTAGAGGAGATTACGTGGAATCACCTATGAGTAAAAACAGGTTCGACCATAAAGGAATAATCTGTGATTAAATTTCTTGCCAATGCGATTTGAGAAATTGATCGTTGGCAAGGTGGTGGCGACGATTGGATGACTTTCAAATAATAAACAATAACGGTCCTACCAACCAGTATTGCGGAACACCCGATCAACTTTAATATTTAGATATCGGAGATCGAAATCTATTGTTTCGATATTTTAAAAATGATCAAGAATAACATCTCCGATCTGGAAAAATTCCATCGTGGTTATGGTAAGCGTGCTTCAGCTACATATTTTATAAATAAGACGCTGTGGTCTGGCACGTTATATCGTTCGTTGTTGGAACCATATACTTGTTAGATGTAATTAATGGGACAGTATAATGCATTTGCCGCTCTAGGTGTCACGATTTTTTCTCTTCAATCTTCAGTCTCTTCCTATATAGGTATGTATACACGAGCTATCTCGTGATATGGTCATGCGAATCCGCGAGGATCCAGCGTCGTATCTTCCGCAAATAAACAAGTCCGGATAAGATATATCTTGTATTTTTCTTTAATACAACGTGATTTATTTCTACGTATAATACAAAAATAATCACCCTCGTATATGTTTAAATTCTATAATTTTATGATTTTATAATTATAAGGTGTCCGAATTTATAATATAAAGAAATTATACCTTCCTTCTTGTTCCACATTAATCCGTCTAGAGTTCCGGGAATAATTTAAATCACCCTAGGGGTTGTGTGTGTGATGTGGAAGCGGAGAACAAACACCAGGCAGGTAATACGGGTTGACAGAATAAATTCAGGCGTTGAAAAGGGGTATCGGGAAAAAGCGACGAAACAAAACCTCTCTCTAGCGGCGGATACTTCTTCGGTTTAAGTAGTAAGTGGTAGGAGAGAAAATATATATCTTGCCTGTCCGCTCATGCCCGGTGCACCTTGTTTATTGGCGTAGGTAAGGTGTTTGCTTGCAGGATCCTTCGAGTTGTACGGATGCATTATGAATCGTATGTATCATGTTCTTAATTGGGCAAAAATATAATTGATCACTTTTAAAGAGTTTATACTTATAACCTCTAGTGTAATGCGCACACTTTAATAATGAAACTCAGATTAATTAGCATATAAAACGTGTTAATACTTAATTATTTATCTAGTTCTATGTATTTTTTTTCTCTTAATTCTTAACACATAATCGTACGCCATAACAAACACGTAATCTAAACTCGAATGCGTCCAGCTGGCCGCTGCTTCTAATATTCCCTAAAAGAAATAATAATTACCGATTACGCAGGACGTATAAATTATCACCGGGCAGCCGAATGAGCCAGTGGTGGAGTTGGAGAGCGCGAAAAAAATCACATTCTACCTTTCAACAGCACACCGTTCGATCAAACATAATTAGATGAAGTGGAGATAATTTATTGACGTGAAAATTTAGGCGTTTTCCTCGAGGTCAAAGAACCTATAATAATAACTAGTAGTGTGCTTGTTCCAATAGGATATATATATCGTACACGTATCGGCGTTAAGTACGTGAGAATTGATGAATATTAATAAATTGGATTTTTTTTCTCCTCTGGTTTCGATCTTTTGTTTTCGTTCCGTGATTAATTGTTTCGAAGTTGACTGTTTAATATAGATTGTAAATAATTGTTCGAATTGATGGTATGTAAATGGGTGGATGTATAATTGAGAACAGGTTAATAGAGATTTTCGATAGAACGTTTGAAGACTACACAATATGGATTTAATGGGGATTTTGTTTGATCTTGCAAAGAAGAGTTGACTGTCTTTAGAAAATTTTCACCATTGCTGCAGAAGAAACATAAGAAGCCACATACTACTTGATCCATAAAATTCTTTGATATCTGATGTCTTATTCACGAGCTGAATAATGAAATTTTTTTTAGTCAAAATATTTTCGGAAGAAGCTACCTTTGTTTTGAACAGAAAAACTGTCAAAATCCAGTGATTATCTACCAGTGTTTAGATTTTTATAAAGCACGATACGATCTCATTCTTGCACTAACTTTGTATCCAAATTTAAGAATCCTTCACCTTCCGGTTTTATTTAAATATGGGATAGTTCAACGGGCTCAAATTCTTCGTTGTCAGTCAATTGAGATCTAGAATTTCGGCTGATTGAATTTGACCGAAAACGATGCTCAAAAGTTTGAATTTGTTACGTTGGCCATCCGATGAACCCAATTATAAAGTATTTTTCGATTGTTTTGGGCTTGAGTTTCACCCTTACCAACTTCGATCTCCTCCTTAACCTTTTTTTGAATGGTTGAATATTTATCCTTAACCGCCCTCCTCTCCTCTCCCAAAAAAGAAATAGTTCAACAGGTTCAAATCACATCTTCGAGGCGGCCAATTGAGATCACCATTTCGGCTGATTCATTTTCGAAAACGATGCTCAAAAGTTTAATTGTTACGTTGGCCATCCGACGAACCCAATTATAAAGCACTTTTTCGATATTTTGGATTTGAGTTTCACCAATGCCAACTTCGATCTTATCTCCTGTAAGGCTTCAATCGTCTTTGAATGGTTAATTTTTCCCTCCCCGCCACAATAAACTGTTCAACCCCCTCAAATCTTCCCTCCACAAGAAATAGTTCAACGTGTTCAAATCACATCTTCGAGGCGGCCAATTGAGAGCAGAATTTTGGCTGATTCATTTTGAATGGTTAAACCTCAACCGCCTGCTCTCCCAAAAGTTTCAATTGTTACGTTGGCCATCCGATGAACCTAATTAGAAAGTACGTTTTTGATGGTTTGGACTTTTTCGATGGTTTCACCCTTGCCAACTTCGATCTTATTCTGTTCTGTAAGGCTTCAATCGTCTTTGAATGGTTAATATTTATCCTTAACCGCTCTCTCCTCCCCTCCACAAGAAATAGTTCAACGTGCTCAAATCACATCTTCGCGGCGGCCTATTGAGATCAGAATTTCGGGTAATTCATTTTCGAAAATGGTGCTCAAAAGTTTAATTGTTACGTTGGCCATCCGATGAACTTAATTAGAAAGTACTTTTTTGATGGTTTGGGATTGAATTTCACCAATGTCAACTTCGATTCTGTGTCCTGTAAGGCTTGAATCGTCTTTGAATGGTTAATATTTATGCTTAACCGCCCCTTCCCCCTCCACAAGAAATAGTTTAACGGGCTCAAATCACATCTTCGAGGCGGCCTATTGAGATCAGAATTTTCGGCTGATTCATTTTCGAAAACGGTGCTCAAAAGTTTAATTGTTACGTTGGCCGCCCCGTTGAAACCACACGTCGTCCATTTCATCCGCTTCAATTTGTAGAAACAAAAATTCGTGGGGCATGGCACAATAACGGGCACCATTGATCGTAACGGCAGCTTCTTGGATCATTTATAAAGGAAAATTGCCCAATCAGGCCAAAATCTGCATCAAACAGTCATTCGTTTTGGGTGGATCGGCTTCTCAATGATGAGGTTTGGATTTTCTGAGCCCAAAATGCGATAATTTTGCTTATTGATAGATCCTCCGATGTAGAAATGGATTTCATCTGAAAAGATGTAAAAATGATCATCTCCAGCTCGTTGGGCGAATCAGAAACGCATCAGGGGATCATGGGGCTTCAGTTCTTGGACTGTTTGAACTTTGCAAGTCTTCATACCGATGTTTTTATGCAAAATCTTCCTCAGAAAAGCGTGAGGAATGTTTAGTTCCTGAGAACGAGGATGAGTTGATGTTGATGGATTTTCAGGCACACGTTAGGGAACATCAGCAATGTTTTCGGTTGAACCCACTGGATGAGGACGTGAACAGGTTGCTTTGTCCAATAACGATCCAGTTTAATGAAATCGCTTTACGAATTGATCCATAACTATGTACTAATATTGAAGAAATCAATGGAGTGGTCAGATTATGTTCATTCATAGTTGCATAGGTGTTGTGATTGGATTTTCATATAGTAGTGGGGTGATGACAAAAAAATTAGAATATCATTTGTGTAAAATCATTTCCAGGAACCTGAGATTTTCTGAGTGGAAAATAACTTTCACCATCCAACATGTAAGATTTTTTGTTAAAATTTCGAAGAATCCATCGGCATTGTGATTTTATTATGGATATTTGCCCGACAGTGTATTCTGGTGATCTGGTTTTCTTTTTACACTTTATTTGAAGTTAAAATAAGATTATTTCATTCGAAATTAATTTTGACAGCTATGCGTATGACACAATTCAACGCCTACTACTATGATGTCCTAGTTTTAACATTAAAACAGTTTTAAAACAGTCTAATTTTTTTGTCATCACCTGGAATGGTTCTTGTTGATGCTTTTTAAAATATTTCTGTCTAGAAGTGTGAATTATGCTTTAAAGTCTACATTTAAAGTTGAGGTCTGATTTCAGATCTAATCGGGGAGACATTAATTATGACCGTCACTGTAACATACCTACATATGTGTGTGTTGCGTTTGTTGAGTCTAAGCAGAACTTGATTCGACCCCACTACAATGGCTGGCACAAAAAATATAATTAACGTTTCTCCGTTTGCGATATTATGGACATTATTCGAACGAAAATCACGCGAATAACAATGTTTATATCTTAATTATATCGTAATTTACGATTGTATCTTTGTGCAGGACGCATACTCTCTACTCTCAGCTCCACTCACGGCTTTACACGCTTTATTCGTGTTTCTCGCAAGGCTCGTTACTACATCGTTATTCTGGTATTTCATATTATCCCGTCTGGTTGCATTGTGATTATGTGTAAATTGTGAAATAACAGGCAATCGAATCCGCTTGCCGGTTAAAATTTCATCCCAGTTGTTTCACGTCTGATTCGATAATTTTTACGTTTATCATATTTTCAACATATTTACACTTTCTGAATATTTAAACTCCCTCGTTCTCTCGGAACGGTGACAATTTTATGCCCCGGACACCTTGCGTTTATAAATATATGCGAAAAGATGTGTCGTAAATTTTCATGTTTTGCGTTAAGTATGTTATATCTGAAGACAAAAAGAAGAGGTGTCCGCAGCGAAGTCGTCCTGACGTTTATTGAGTTCACGCAATTTTATGATTAAATATCTATTTATCTAGAAACGCTAAAATGAAGCGTTGACAATAAATTCATTCGATACGACTAATTTAAACACCTGCATGTGTGTTCTCGCGAAGATCTATTTCAATTACCGCTAAGAATCGCAAGCACTTCCTTATAACACTCAATTAAAAATTCGATTGCATTAATCAGGTTATTTCTTTTTTTCCTCCTCGTTTTAAATCCTCATAGCAGATTTAATAAATCCACGTCCCGTGTTTGCGGAAATCTTTGCACTTTATTGAACGAATCTAATTAATTGCATCGTTCAAGTTTAATGCAAACTAACAGAATCCTCGAACCTGGCTAACCGGCCAATTTCCGCGTTCGTATATTTTATGATAAAATAGTTAAGTGTTATAAGTGAGAGTAGAGAAGATAATTGAAGCGTATAACTAACCCCGAGGTGATAAACATGTTTGGTCGGCCGTAAAGGAAGGCCTCGACCGTGTAAGTACATACATGTATACGTGTGTACATGGAAGTATTTGGAATTGGATATTGCATCTGAGTCGTCGCGTTTGTCTTAGTTAGAAAGTGTTATGGCACTAACCAGGTAAATAATTTAAATTAGCCGCGAAGAACGTAAGTTTCATCTCGATGTTAATTAAGATTAGTTGGCTGTGTTTAAAGGAATATGAAAATAAGTTTAAATCCAGTTAACTAAATGTAATGATTAAAACTTGATCATCATCACTACAGTTGGACATTGGAGGTGTAGAATTTTCTTTCGAAAGCTCTAGAGAACTGTTTGTGTGAATTCATTCATATGGTTGGTGGTCAACTATTTTTCTAAGGATCAACGTGGATCCATTAGCCTTTTTATGGCTGCATCATGTTTGGTTATGAGCTTCTCTGGACCAATAAGTCCTATAAGGAATGGCTTCCCTCCGTTATCACTAGAGTTTTTGTTGTTTTGGGCGATGGTGGTGGACGAACCAGAACGCACAGGCGATAAAAACGAATTCATATCTTCTAATCTGGAACTTGCCAGCTCTGAACCAGAAACTAGCCGTGGTTGGCCAATCTGGTATCCAGAAGAAGTCCTCAACCAAGTGCATTAACAATGTGTTGAGCTCTGACATACGCACACACACTAGACGTCGTTTCAAGAGAGGGATTCTAGAAAAGTTGGATATACAGGGTGAAGCATTAGTGCGTCAAAGTTCAATATATCCATTAATTTTAAAGATATTATGTACGAAAATCATAGACAGTCTTGAGTTACACATTCTAAAATTATTTTATTACCAGGATGAACCAAACATACATTTTCTTAAATGGGACACACTATATACGAGGGAGCGTTTTTATATTCGTGGAATGGAAGATAAGGGGTGGAAATAAAAAAACCAAATTATTTTTCTTTTTCAATATATTCACCTGCAAGACGGATACATTTTTCACATCTTTCAATTAATTTATTTATACCCTCATAAAAAAATGATTTCTCTTTATCTGCAAAATACGCCGAAACTGCCTCCTTGACTTCATCATCGGCAGTAAATTTTTTACCCCGCAGCTCTTTTTTCATTTTCGGAAACAGGTAATAATCACTCGGGGCCAGGTCTGGGCTGTAGGGTGGGTGATTCACAATTTCGAAGCCCACCTTATGCAGGGCAGCTAACGCAACGCGGCTCTTGTGGACGGGCGCGTTGTCGTGCAAAAACAGCACACCTTTCGTCAATTTTCCCCGTCTTTTCTCTTTAATGGCTTCTTTTAGTCGCTCTAATATTGAAGCGTAATATTCTCCGGTTATAGAAACACCTTTATCTTTATAATCAATCAACAATATTTCTTCCGAGTCCCAAAATACCGTTGCCATGAGTTTCCCAGCTCATTGTGACAGTTTAAATTTCTTGGGAGGTGCTGTGCCCTTTTATGCCACTGCATGGAGTCTTGTTTGGACTCAGGTTCATAATGATGAACCCAAGTTTCGTCTCCTGTAACAATTCGACTCAATACACCATCCTTGTCTTCATTACAGAGGTCCAAAAACGCACCCATCTTGCGCTGACCTTACACCGAGATGATCGTGTACGGATACTCCAACCATTTCTGCGAGTTGTTTCTTCTTTAGTTTTCGAGTGGATAAGTGGTCACCTCAATGGCCCGGCCTCGTCGTCTTCAAACCCTTCCTTGTTTAAATCAACTTCTACACCATGGTTTTCCTGGACAAGAGTCGCCGTAAACTAATGACATCTCATTCATTATGGTCGCTGATTTTCACTTTAGGCACGATATTCGATTTTTTCCATATTTCCTTTTGACAATGCGTTGACCTAATCAATAACAATGAAACTTCGCATTTCTACAACGCTGCACAGGCCACGCCCCCATTAATCCCCCCCTACAACCCGCTCATTCCGAATATAAAAACGCTCCCTCGTATTTTCATATACGTTTTTAAATAATTCATTTCTTCTGCTACCTCCAGTTTAATAAATGTTCTACTTAATTCTTCAAATCTATCTAATCTTGTTTCATTTAAAATTCGCTTCAATTCAATCTTCATTCCCTTTTTCTTGCCTGGATCCTTGATTTTATTTTTTCCTTGAATATTCCAGTTTTTAATAAGATGCCATGTGCACAAAAGTCTTCTTGGTTTGTATTCCATTACTTTCACCCATGCATTGTAATATTTCGGATAATCATCACTCATAAATAAATTTAGTTTCCATTCATTCATGAAACCTACAGCCTAGTCTTCCTTGTTAAGCACAGGATCTTCTTCACCTACATGTAATAGAAACCACCACCATGATAATAATATTTAGACACCAATCACCAATAACAACCACATTACAGAAAAAGCACAAGACAATAAGCACTACCTCACTATTTTTATTTTGTTTACTTACCTTCTTTTTTATAAAAAAAGCGTAATTCTTTCCTTCTGAATTCCATTTTTGTATTTTTAATGCAACTGCAAACGTATCATTCTCTTTTTTCTTAATTTTATGTCTCCTTTCTAAATTTGCAACATCTTGTCTACTTAATAGATTATATCTTGAAACTGGCCCTTCAGAAGTAATGATTCGGTTGTAAAAATAATACAGCTCAGTGTGATCACTTGCTTTCTTTGTTTCTCCATTTGGAATAATTAATTTCTAATTTTTCATCACCGATCATACTCTAGTTTGCCTGCAAAATGTAATATTTTACGATTAATTACCTTGTTATGTGTTTGATGCATATTTTTATCCAAATTCGCGTAAGTTCCCAGAGACTCTTCATCACACAGTGGACTTGAATCTTGCATGACCGTTTGATGAATAGTTTTCATATGCCTTTTTTAGCACTGCTATTATAAAAGATTTTATTACAAATTTCACAGTTTCTTGAAGCCTTGCTAAAAAAAATAATTTACCACAACAGAAATACAGTTTAAATAAACAATTCCAAAGTAATAATGGATCTGTATGTGTAGTAGTTTTGGTAGAGGATACAATTAGAAGAGAACCATAAACATAACCTAACTTAGAGGTGTAAAAGTTTCGTAAATATTCTTGGACATGCCCATTGAACAATGTTCGGTGTTGTATTCAGTGTAGCCTTGAAATCAGACCTCTAGTTTAGACGTGGACTTTAAGAAGGGAGTAATAATTTATAGACAATCCAAGGTTACCTCTTGATTCAACCTATTTTAAAAAGCTTTCAACCAAAAAGTAGTGGCGATTGGTCAATCTGGTATCCAGAAGAAGTCCTTAAGGTCCGTCAGGCAAAGATCGTTTGCGAGTAAATAGCTCTTATTTTCACCAGCTTTCAGCCACCACTTTTATTAATAACGTGCTGAAGCTTCACATACGCACACACACTAGAGCATCGTTTCAGGAGTAGGTGTAAACGCCAGTATCTAGGATACTAGAAAGGTTGAATATATAAATTAAAAATATGCTTGGGCCTAGCGAGGAACCCTACACGACTCCAGAGTTAAGGTGTCTGAGGGCAGAGAATTGCTTCGCATATTGTACAAACTAGTTTATTTACTTGTTCTCAGGGACGAAATGTAAAATAGGCAAAAATAAATTGGCTCGATACTGTAATACAACGATACACTGTAATGCAGTAGCAGTAAAATGTTTAACTCCAAAACGGAGTCTCCTCTAGCAGAGGGTCATGATGGAACTTCATATTTTTATCTCTGTGAAGGTTCACTCCTACAATGAGAGGAGTTTGGTACGAGTTGGGTTTAAATCTAGTTGGAAAATTTTGTGTACCAGACCACGATCCTAGACGAGGACAAATATATTGTTAAAATCATAACGGGGTCGATGGCAGCAGCAGTTAGACGGCTGGCTATCGTTGTGGGAAGACAATAGATGCCGGGGTTTAATTCCCTGGAGGGACGGTGACATTTTTTCAGAGAGTTGAATCCCGGATCGACTTGCCATTCGGGATATGATGCTGTCACAAAGTCATTTAATGCAATTTGCAGACAAGTAATACAGCCCACTGCAGCTCTTGCCGTGTAAATGTGTTTCTATGAGCCTATCTTACCTCTGTGGTTATGAAGTTAACTTTGATAAGCTAGAAATTAAGCTGATTAATCAGAAGTTTTGTGAGAAGAGCTATAATGATTTTGGTCACCGTCCACACGGCAAGAAACTTGGCTAGTGGAAGAATTTTGTGACCAGCATTGTTGAATAACTTCTTTAAGAGAGTATTCGAAATTTCACCAAGTTCAGGAACTTTATCGGCTAGATATCTTGAAGCAAAAGTTTCAGCCTTATGGAGTGGTGCTATGGGGGTACTGGAAGCTTTCAGTTTGATAGGTCTAGCAAGTTTCCATAGAAGGTTATCTCTAATGGATAAATAACATAGGGCAGTCTGAAAGTTCGGACATTCTGTTGTTGTTTCGAGCATTTTAATGGAAATCTTGTCATCAAGTTATTTTCAGGTTTCTTTTGATACTTCCTTTAACTCTTCTTTTAACAAATATTGCTTCAATATTGCTCAAATTTTGTTATTCTTCTTCTTAATTTTGTGTGAGTTACAAAACAGAAGATATAGTTTCGAGCGAGATATATCCATTTCAACATTTCTTCATGAAGTAAAATGCGGATAAACTCAAATATCATTGTCTTCACCCTAATTGCATCCCATCCACAGGATTTATTTATCCGTAGCTAAAGGTATACCGAATGGACGGCAGTGCACAGATCGCATTAACATTTTAAATTGGACAGAACGAGCGGTGGGAAGAAGGTAAAGGAGAAAGATAAAGCATCGTGAACGCTAGAGCTTATTTGAAAGGACGAGACGAACGACAAATTCGCATCTATCAAAACCGCTCAGCGAGTAAATTTTCATTTAGTTCTATGTAAGACAAGATACGAACATCCTATTATGGTTCTCCCAGGTTGATTTCCGATTTAAAAATGTGTGTCTCTATTTGTATGAAATTAACCCTCTATACATACTCGTAGTAGTAAATATATTGATGTGATGCTTAGTTGCAAACCAATTAGCGCGTATTTGCCTCATCCGCGATGGCACATTTCCCGAACCATTAACTAACTCTTATCTCATAGACTCACAAGCTCGAATGTGTACCATAGATATATTTACGTTAGCGACTCTTGATCCCAGCGGAGTTAGTGCAAGGGAATAATGAACCGCATTGCGAGTAATAGTAAGTCCCTCTGTAACTATAATTATTAATATCGGCAGATATACAATCCGGTTAATGATGCACATTCTACCGACATAGCAAGTCGTTTCCTACTATTCAAACGATCTCCGTCTTTATCCCGGGAGATATCATTCTCGTTAAGGAGGTTTGCAATTATAGGGAATATCTACTTCACTATTACTTTTTTTACGTTACTCCCTCATTAAGTGAGACCGTAGGGTAATTATACAAATTTCTGATTGTACCGCTTTTTTCGCATAGTATTTTGCATAAGCAATTAGATGCCGATGTAGAATCTGATCTTTTCGTTATCGCTTACTCTGTAATTGGGGGGATTTTGCGAAAATAAAACAAAAAGCAGAACGTTGCAATTACCGGTCTTTGTTTATTCTTTCTAAACCGAGATAGTGTTGAATATGATACCAATTTTAATATCTTCACTTGAGTACTTCTGAAATTAGCAAAATAATCATTATTTGCCGAATCGAAGATCCCATCGAATTAAATTACATAAAGCCTTTCATCATTCATCGGGAGTTATTCAAGGTATGTACATATACACACACACACACAGACGCACACACAAAAAAAAGGAAAATCGTATATTTGTCCATTACAGCTAATTGTTAAGCGAACGTTGTGTAAGCAAGCTTCTTTTACTCCGGCCATTTTTATTACTATTAAACCAATATTTATTATGTACTTTCGGCATAATGTGTAGAGCAAACAGGATATACGAGCCGGCAGCAAAGTGAATCGAAATATATAAGAAAACGCTGTTAATGCGTGTGAAGTCGCCTGCATTTATACAACAAACAAGGGTATAATGGTAACAGTGGGCTCTCTAACTTTTCTTAGAGTGTGTCGGAGACGGTATGAGCGACTCTTTTTCAAAGGCATTGTGTATGTAACATTTTAAAATGTTTACTTTGAAGTCTCGGGTAACGATGTCTTTGCACCGCTTTCCAAGGTGATGTCTTATAATGAATGTCTGTCTCGTTATATCTATAATAAAAAAAAGGGAAATTTGTTTATGAGAATTCCGAATTTTTTTTTCCATTGCTCGTTTCTTTTTTTGGCAGACTGCATGGGGGGAAGAACCATGGGTATCCCAGCCAATTTCGCAATCAATGTACAAACCCAAAAATTTGAAATCTGATTTTTTCCTGTTTTAAGGATTTATTATTTAATTTTATTAAATAACCGTAGTTTGCCGTTCTGGGCGTGAAATGCATGAAGACCGTTTTATATTAATTTAAACAAAGTTCATTTGAACTGAACCAATTGGAAAATTTATGCAACATTTTTTTGACAGTTATGAGAGTTTCATCAATACTATCTCCGGCATATACATATACATATGACACATCATCAGCAAATAAGACCAAACTACCCGCTGTACAAATGGTTGGTAGGTCGTTAATAAATATTAAGAAAAGTAGAGATCCCAAGACACAGACCTGCGGGACTCCATGTTCGTTGTAAAGATAGCTTGATTTTTTGCCTTCAAACTCATAGAGATAAGAAGAGAACCAATTACAAATTACTCATCGAAGATCATAATAATACATTTTATTTAATAATAGTTCGTGATTAACTAAATCGAAGGCCTTGCTTAAATCCATAAATACTCCAATTGCTTTCTTGGCAGTGTTGCCAACCAGCCTTAGCGTTCTATCGGTAGATTTGTCGACAAATTTTGGTAGATTCCGGAAAAAAATCGGTAGATTTAAAGTTTTTATAATATTGTTACCTGTTTATTTAAAGTTACCTTTACTTTGACAGCTAATCTGAACCTACCATTTGCACCAAATTGCTCGTTAACCTAATCTCAAACGCAACTGTCAATTTAAAGGAACATTTCCTTATTAATGATCCGCGGTTAAATTCACTTATTTATTATTCCAACATTTCCTTATCTACATATATTGCCACTAAAATCAGGAGGACCCCATCGATATTAAAAAGAATTAGACTGTTCTTAATATTGAATATTGAGTTCTCCTTGCCTGCGTGAAGTTAGGCCTCCCTTTTTCGAATTTCGAAATTTGAAAGTTGTTCTAGGTTTGTTCTAAATTGTTCCAGAATTTTGGAGAAAAATATTAAAAAATTGTCCAGAAAAATCCGAAAAAACCGTTTTCTAGTCAGCCCTCCCTTTTTCAAAATTCGAAATTTTGACAGTTGTTCCAGTTTGTTCTAGTTGTTCTGAACATTGTTCCAAAATTTGAACCTTCTCACATTAGTAGTTTATGAAATAATTGATAAAAATGAAATTTCGCCAGCCCCCCCTTTTTCGAAATTCAAACTTTTGAGAGTTGTTCCAGTTTGTTCTAGTTGTTCTGAACATTGTTCCAAAATTTGAGCCTTCTGTCATTTCTAGTTTATGAAATAATTGAGAAAAACAAAATTTCAGTAAAACCCCTTTTTCGAAATTCAAAATTTTGAAAGTTGTTCCAGGTTGTTCTAGGTTTGTTCTATATTGTTTTTACCAAGATCATGTATACTTCTGTTTCTAAATGAGAAAAATCTAATTTTCAGGGGTGTGACTTGTAGCAATTTCGAAATTTTGAAAATTATTCCAGGTTGTTCTAGGTTTGTTCTATATAATTCAAGCACATGAATTTGACGTTAACCACACCCCGTAAAAGGAAACGTTTTGAAAGTTCAATCCTGACACACAGACACGTGTTTCGAACTTATTAGTTCTCATCAGTGTGTGATACAAGAATATGAACCAACAAACGTATTCCCCGTACCCGTTATATCCTGAAATTACTCGAAAGAAAATCAGAAGATAAACTCCATCAGCTCTATCGGGCGATAACTGGACACCAACAAGGACAGATCTCTAGACGTTTTCCGAACGATTACAGAGATTACGTGTGTTAATGTCTCTTAGGGTACGTTTATGCTGGAGCGACGAAACGCAAGTATAGTGCCCATCCCATAAATGCTAGACGGTGTGAATTGGGAGAATATCATCAATTATATGGTGATTTAAGAAAGCACCCCGAGAAATTCAAGGAATATATGAGAATGCAAACCGGGACGTTTGATTATATTTTATCGAATATTTCTGAGGACTTCTGAGGACGTGGTACAACTGCCATGCTAGGCCAATTCTGCAAGAGGAACGGTTAACGATAACACTTAGATCAAGTAAAAATTATTATTACCAAATATTTATCGAAAAAAAACTACTAAAGAAAATAGTTTATAATAAATAAATTAAAACAAGGAAAAGTAAAAATGATAATACATATCTATAGGGTTTGAAACATGGATTGCGATATTAAATTTTCTGGCATCTGGTCGAAGGTGTTCTTGTTTGGTTGTCTTGTGGCATAAAATTCTGCGTGACTTCCAATATCCAAGTCATCATTTTCCTCTTTTTTGGACGTCTTCTCTTCTAAAAAAGATATTTTCTTCCTTTCTATTTCCAACAAAGCAGAGTCTATATCATCCTTCGACCCATGACTTTTTCTACTTTTAGTAACAGTCTGTGAAGAGTTTCCTGTTGATGCTGAGCTTGGAGGTCGAGTTGCATGCGGTGATGTTACGAGGGAGCGTTTTTATATTCGCGGAATGGGGGATAAGGGGTGGAAATAAAAAAAACAAAATTATTTTTCTTTTCCAATATATTCACCTGCAAGACGGATACATTTTTCTCATCTTTCAATTAATTTATTTATACTCTCATAAAAAATGATTTCTCTTGGGGGGTGATTCACAATTCCGAAGCCCACCTTATGCAGGGCAGCTAACACAACGCGGCTGTTGTGGGCGGGCGCGTTGTCGTGCAAAAGCAGCACACCTTTCGTCAATTTTCCCCGTCTTTTCTCTTTAATGGCTTCTTTTAGTCGCTCTAATATTGAAGCGTAATATTCTCCGGTTATAGAAACACCTTTATCTTTATAATCAATCAACAATATTCCTTCCGAGTCCCAAAATACCGTTGCCATGAGTTTCCCAGCTGATTGTGACACTTTAAATTTCTTGGGAGGTGCTGCGCCCTTTTTATGCCACTGCATGGAGTCTTGTTTGGACTCAGGTTCATAATGATGAACCCAAGTTTCCAACTTTTTGGATAAGTGCTGGCGTGGTCACCTCAATGCTCCTGCCCGGCCTCGGGTCGTCTTCAAGGGATTCCATTCCTTGTTTAAATAAACTATGCCACTTGCACACCATGGTTTTTCCTGGACAAGAGTCGCCGTAAACCAATGACATCTCATTCATTATGGTCGCGACTGATTCTCCTTGCCTGGTGAGGAACTTTATAACGGCACGATATTCGATTTTTTCCATATTTCACTTTTCACTCCTGATTATGTTACTTGGTTGACGATAGCTCAAAGACTAACTGTCTAATAACAATGAAACTTCGTATTTTTACTAATTATGAGTCGCTGCACAGGCCACGCCCCCAATGCGCCTAATCACCCCCCTACCACCCGCTCATGCCGCGAATATAAAAACGCTTCCTGAAACGCTTGCTGGTGTTCAAAACAAGCACTAGGATGTGCGTCTGATGCAATGTTTCCTGTAGATGCTCTCGGAGTAAATTAATCTTTTAAAAATAGAAGGTTTTCGAAATATGTCCACTGACCTTTATAGGAAACTGTTCCTTTATCGCCCGATTTTGATTTTGGAATGGAAGCCAGGGTAGTTCTAAATTTGTTCCTTAAAGCTTTGCATTTATTTCTTACCGTTAATTGTGAAAGAAACAGTCAACGTTATATGGAATGAACTTCAACCACTTCATATGAAAGTACCAACCAAAGACGATTTTGAAAAGATTGCGAAGGAATACTATATGTAATCTCTGGAACTCTCCTAATTGTTTAGGAACTATCGTATGTCCTTCACATTTTACAACTACAAGCAGTTTTTTTCGATTGTCATTTAAGCATTAGTCGATGCTAATTATAGATTTATCAACATTGATGTTGGAGGATATGGAAAACAGGGCGACGCTGGGACATTCAGATCTTCTGCTTTATTTTTACATTTGATAGACGGGCGCCTCAATATACCAAATGCAACTAGATTGCCTAATTCAGAAATTACAGTACCTTACGTGTTTTTAGGAGATGAAGCTTATCCACTCATGACCAACCTACTAAAACCTTACAACAGACAACAATTAGACGCTAAGTTCTTCACTGGATCTCTTGGTGCCGAAGTAGAACACTAAACACTTTAACCCACAAAACACCAAACAAGTTGCGCGTTTCAACAGCGATGCTGTTATTACCAAGGCGATAATAAAACTGATACGTCAAGAGATCGTACAATATAATCAAATATTCTTCTTTTTCCATTTTTGCTTATGTAAAAGCAGGGCAATATTTCTAAAACCATAGGAGTTCCCACATGTAGGTTCTGTACCCACGAGTGGTTCGTCACTGTCACTTCTAGTTAATTTGTCAGCCATCTCAGCATGGTGCCAGTTTTACAAGGGTCCTGTTGCAGTGTAGCACTACTTCGGAGTCAAACCCAACAGCCTGTAGTACTTTAAGGGCAGCCTGATTGTCAGAAAGGATTTCCACTGCTCCATTAAGCTGCAGAAAATTTAATATGTCTTCTGCGCAGGTCTGCATTGCGATTACTTCGGCTTGGAAGATGGACGCAGAGCTCCCTAGGCTAAAAGCTTCGCCCTCGGTTTCACCATCTCCCCAAATCCCAATTCTTTTACTGAACGATTCAGGAACAGCACAGTATCGTTTGCAAACAATCAACTTAAATTTTAATACTCCAATAGTATCTCTTCTTCTATCTAAATCAAATCCTCACAGGAAGATCCCACGCTTTAATGTACATACAGTTAATATCGTATAATTCTTATAAGTGTGTGACAAAATTTTACACATCGAAGTCACAATATTAATAGCCTAAGCCAAAACGTTAGATAAATTCAACTGGGCCCATATATTATCCAATGGTAGGGAACAAATTCGAGGCCGAATACCACGATTTCTTATGTCGGAGCAGTCATCACAGCCGGATACAAATGAATATCGTGTTCGGCTCGCGGTAATCCCTTGTCGCTTATGTGTTATACCATGTTGATTTGAATAAAAACGCAATAAATAGCATCTGTACGCGAGTCAAATACTATTTATATTCCGTATATTGCATCGCCCGCCATAATTCATATTTTATTGCCGTCTCGAGTCCCTCCGCTAATTATTCCCTCATTAATAACCATTTGTTTTTTGAGCAGGATACTCCGCGTACGCAAAGGAGTGGAAACAGAACAGAATTATTACACTTAATTGCCGCTAATTACCGGTTCATATTTGACGACGACCGTTTCACTTCTTCGTAAACGTAAATAAAAGGTTGGATCTTTTTAATTAGGTTCCTTTATACGAAATTGATACTGTGGTTAAGTTTCCACATCGGGACACACAGCTGGGTAAGCTTTGATAACGATTTGCGTTGAGTGAAATGAGCGAAACGAATATGATACCCCCGCAAAAATTGCGCTAATTTAGTCATCAATTGCTTAAAGAAACTTGAATTATCTACATTGCTGACTGACATAATTTACCTGCACCGTAGTTATTATTAATACAAAAACGAGTTACGGTGGAAGACATGAAGCGACCATAAAATGCGGATTTACGACTGTCCAAGCCCAGAGGTCTATGAATAAATAATAATTCACTACTGATGACGAGCATATTGGAAATCGCCTGTAACATAGCGTATTTGAAATATTAGGATAAAAATTGTTCGGGGCTTCGACGTTTATGATCTGTATGTGAAATGTCTTCCGGGTAGATATTCCCAGATGAGCAGTTTAAGAATTCCAAGTTTATAGGTAGTTATAGGTTTAAATAGAATAGGAGTGGCCTGATATATCTTCCCCGGTCAATTCTTGAAGCTAATGAGAAGGTTGTGCTTGCTGCAAGTGGTTTCACCTCAATAGCATTCACACTTGTATGATATGTATTACAAATTATTGAAGTTTGTAATTTATAACAAGAACGATTAACGGTATTGTTTATTTCTAATTATATTGTGACCTTTGTTTGGTCATCTGTTCCATTTTTCACTTTTAGGAAAGTTTAAACTAAAATACTTCCTATAGTGAGCTGGTTAGTCCATCTTCACCATCTCGAAGGGGACGTTCACCCTCTCACCCATGGACACAGATAAAGTCTAGTTTTATACAAGAATCTTGCTAAACTCAGATTATATATTTAAATTTATGCACCATGCCCTTAATTTTAGCATGCAGTCTCCGTTTTCCAAAAACTACGCACACACTTCATTAAACAAGCTTTAAAATTAAGGGATTCAAACAACTGATGTACTATAGAGTACCGTTCCATTGATACTGAAAGGATCAAGTCACTGGAATGCTCACTAGAGTGAGTTTGACTTGATTTGATTTGATGGCTATCAAGACAAGGCAGTCTCTAATTATCCCTAACACTGTAGTCCACTGGGGCCTATTGTGTTATTCCTACCATGATTCCATATTACTCAAACAGGATAGTTCTCTCGATCAGATTTAAAAGCCTATTTGGTAAATCTTTCTCCACTGGTAGATCAAATGCGCTTTGCAAAGCAACTCTACGTTGACTTAGTGCTACACATTCGAAGATGATATGAAAGGCCGTTTCCTACTCCTCATTGCAGAGTCTGCATAAGGATTTATCTTTATAGGTCCACATCTTGTGCAGGTGACCTCTTAGATAGCCGTTGTGACGGTCGTTCCATCATCCTTGCTGTGCCTTTGTCGACCTACATGGTTCCAACTTAGTTGGTGTTGTTTTATAATCCACTCATAAATTGCACCACGTACTGCACCTTTTGTGATACCTAGACCTGGCTTCGGTCCGGTAAATTTCATTTGGTGACCTTCCCTCGCTAGATGGTCTACAGTCTCATTGCCCCCTGTGTCCCGGTACCCACACCAAGGTGACCTTGTTGTTTCTAGCCCGAACCGTTAGGTTTTGCAGACATTTCTGACTGTCAGGGAGAATACGCACAGGTTTGTATAGCATATACATATTTCTGTTTAAAATACCGTCGTGTATCGCCCAAGTGGTTCACATACCTTGTAACCCTAGTTTTCCTCATAGACACCAACGCCAGAATTAGAACCCGCTCTTGACCCATCTGTATACCAGTTTTGGGTGTGCGGTTTTCTTCCTTCACCAATTTTTTCCACTCATACCAATTCAAGAAAATTTTGAAGGTTTTGTCGTAGGAAATCCTGGTGATTGATATCCAGTTGTTACTATTTCTTAGTCTGTATGCTCCCATTCTAGCCTCTCCCATGATGAAAATTTTGAGGGGAGCTCAAGTTTAACATTGTTTCCGCAGCAGCCGTTGGGATACTCTTGATAACCCCAGTTATGCATAGGCATGCTAATCTCTGAATTCTCGAGAATTTAGTTATCGCATTACTTCTGTGTAATTTTTGGCCACCAGGCCAGGCAGCCATAAGTTATCATGGGTCTTACTACCATACTATACAACCAATAGGTCATATTCGGTTGAAGTCCCCATGTTTTTCCAACTATTCTACGGGTTGTTATTAACACCTTTTTACATTTGTCGGTCATTTTTTCCAGATGTGAGTTCCAGTTTAGTTTAGAGTCCAAGATCACTTTAAGGAACTTGGCCTCCTGATTAATCTGTATATACAACTTTATTGTCTAGAGTCGGCGGGGTCGGAAGGGTACAAGTGCAATTTTTTCCGGATTTACTCCAAGGTTCTCCTTCTTGCACCACCCTTCAACCATCTTTAGTGATCTTTGCATAAGTTCTGAGATTGTGCTGGTACTCCTACCAATGGTCACTATCACTATGTCATCAGCGTGTGTATAGAAGCCTGCATTGTTTAGAGCATATTAGTCAGTGGGGAGGAAAGGGGAGGGTGGAGGATGGTAAGGTTGAAAGAGATCCTTAAAGTTCAAACAATTTTGTTTTATATCAACTTTTTTGTATTTTAGGTCAAACATTATTGCAATTTCTTCCAATCGCTACACTAAGTGATCATAATCCACTCGCCATTTTCCGGTATGGTTCGATAAGCACATAAGACAGTTGGTGCGGACGAAGGAATTCTATTTCAATAAATGGAAACGTACTAGATCTCTGTTTTACCTTAACGAGTTTAAGAGGCTGCGACAACAACTAAAACTTGAGTCTGTGAAGGCTTACAAAACGTACCACCATCGTATCGAGTCTGATATTCTTATGAATCCGAAGGCGTTTTGGCAATTTGTAAATGACAAGAGGGCGTCATCACGAATTCCTGGACATATGAACTTTAATGGCATCGAGTTGAGTGAGCCTGCCGACATAGTGAGTGGATTTGCATTGCACTTTTCTCGGGCGTATCGACAGAGCACAGCCTCACCTCCATTGCTGTTCAGCTGGTGCCCTTCGTTTGATGTTGGTCTTATAACGGAATCTGATGTTCTGTCGAGTATCGGTAAACTGAAGAAAGACTTGACTTCTGGCGACGATTGCATACCTGGTGTAGTAGTGCGTGAGTGTGCTTCGGTTTTGAGTCGACCTTTAGTGACTTTATATAATTTAATTCTGGGTCGTTCCTTCTTCCCTAGTGCCTGGAAAGTTGCGAAGGTTATACCAATATTTAAGCATGGTGATCGCGAGAGTATTAGTAACTATAGACCTGTGAGTGTTCTTCCACATTTTGCCAAGATATTGGAACATATTCTGCACACCAGAATCTATACAAGCATTAAACCATTTTTGTCTTGTCATCAGCATGGGTTTATACCTGGGAGGTCAACTAATACCAATTTAATTAACATTACCCAATTTATTTCAACAGCGTTGGATGGACGCAAACAAGTGGATGTCATCTACACAGACTTTGCGAAGGCGTTCGACTCCTTAGACATCAATATACTATTAACAAAGCTTGATTATATTGGTTTTTGCCCTTCACTTATCAATTTAATGGAGTCCTACTTAATAGGCAGAACCGCGTATGTTACTTACAATGGCTTTAACTCCTATACTTTCTCGGTGACTTCTGGAGTACCGCAGGGTTCCCACCTCGGTCCTCTGTTATTCAATATTTTTATTAACGATTTGCTGGAAAGAATACAATGTGACTGTTTGAGTTATGCAGATGATTTGAAGATCTACAGTGTTGTTGATAATACCTCTAACTGCATCAACCTACAAACGAACCTTAGTCTTATTGATGAGTGGTGTGCCTGCAACAACATCTCCTTAAATGTTGATAAATGTTCCGTGGTATCTTATACCAGAGGTTCTTCGAGAATTGTGTATGATTACTCAGTTAGGAAGGGAATAATTCCTAGAAGGGATGAAATTCGTGACTTGGGAGTATTGTTTGACTCTCGTTTGTCCTTTTCTAACCACATCAGGAATATATGCTTGTCGGCTTCAAGATCTCTGGGATTTGTAATAAGATCGTGTCGTGACTTCACCAATGTACATGCAATCAAGAGCTTGTACTTTGCTTTAGTTCAGAGTAGACTGGAATACGCTTCTTTGGTATGGTATCCGTGTTATACTTACCAGATATTGGCCATTGAGAAGGTACAAAAGCGCTTTCTGAAATATTTATCATTCAGAATCTCAGGAGCCTACCCAGAACGTGGTACTGATTACGGTGCTCTACTGGTGGAGCACGGATTTCATTCACTATCAGATAGAAGAGACAAATATAGTGCCAAGTTTCTACGTGACGTTTTGAATTGTAGGTTATCTTTATGTTTATGGAATGTGAAGTATAATTTGGTTTAATGTATCGTTCGTATGCAACCCATGTTACGTTGTTGCAATGATGATTTGTTACTACATTTCTATTTTTTTTTTTGCACTGCATGTAATTGTAATTTGTATTGTCCTGTAAATGGTGTTCACCGTTGGACATTAAAGATTATTATTATTATTATTATTATTATTATTATTATTATAATCCAATCACAAACCCTCGTATAACGAACTCCCTCCCCCTCCCTCCCCCCGTTTAACCTCTTACTCACGATTAGAATATAAAATTCTTATTAGACGCAGACCATACCATCAATTTGAATTGAATAACTCGTCTGTATGTAATAGGATGCTTCGGAACAATTCAATTTTGCATTTCAAATCGTCCAGGAGACTTTTTTTTAACGTTCTCAACGTTAATGACAGGCTTGCGTATATGTAGTATCTAATATATGTATAACCGGTACATAAGGGCGGAAGAAACACATTAGAGTCAATTTTAAAATGATTAGTCGTTGGGCACGACGACTGCCGAATAATTTGTCTAAAATGATTTTTTCGGTTAATGCTATTCTTTTCTAAACGCTATCCGTGTAGGAGAACACTTATTTGTAAGCTTTTTGTGTTTGAGGAACTTCCTGATTATATACATACATATATGTATATGTTTCTATCATTTTTTAAATCATTAAATTATTACAAAAATAAAAATAGAATTAAATATGTTGCAGTTACTCAAATAAAATTTAAAGGACATGTTAAATTTTTGATACGATCTTATTCTGTTTTATTTAATGCTACTCTACACGTGGTTATATACATACATACGTTTAAGATGAGGAAATTGTAAGGTGTGTACGTCTGATTCCGATGAAACAGATAGTATGTGGAATTTTAAAGAAAAGAGAAGTCTTTACAAATGCGTCTCGGGGACCATCACCTTCAGAGATGAGGCAATGCACAGTTACGCAACTGACATTATCTACAAACGAAGGATTTTATATACAACCTGTCCAAGAATCTGAGGTACCAACCTTGTGTTTTGAACGATTGCAAAATCAAGTCTTCAATAGCGATATTGTTAACACTACTATTCGATTAGCAGGAGATACAAGTTCGATTTCTACCTGGAATGCATTTATAAAGCGAAAATCATACAGGACTGGTTAGGAAGCAATTTATAGGATACTATTGACGCGGGAATATGAATGCATGTTGGGGACCTTGTAGTCTAGAGTTTGCAACTCTTAGAAAGTTATTTTTGAAGCACATATCGTTTTGCGCTTGTTTTATAAAGTTTGAGGACTTCATTGTCTTCTAAAACTATCTTTTTTTCCTTCTGGGTTGGCTATTTGGCTAGTTGAGTTGTTGTGCCGCTATGCAATGTTAGTCATCTTTACCAGGTCAAATAATTTGCCTCTTCAGTACCGTGGAATGGGGTGACTTTGAATAATTTCAAAATTAAACTGTATTTTCCTCCTGAAGCAGTAGAGCAAAAGAAATAAAATTAAAACGTAATTATCGGTTTTGGTCATTCTACCTATTTCTGAAATAAAATGTTTATTTTTCTTATTATCTTCTGAGAAAAAAAAATTATTGATGGTGATCAATTTTAAACTAAAATAAGAAAATAAGGAACAAACTACAGAAAAAGTTTTTAATTCTAAAGATAGTATTTTACGAAATAATCTAAGTTTTTTTTAATTTTTTCAGTTTCTTAATGTTTAGAAAATGTAATTTAGCAATCATAACTTGTCGTAACTTAAACAACAGCTTATAAACTAACATATCAAGATTTACTTTCACTTATTTAGGCAATTTTTGAGGATTTATATCAAATGGAAACTCAACATAATTTTCG
This sequence comes from Holotrichia oblita, assembly GCA_023690525.1. Lineage (NCBI taxonomy): Eukaryota > Metazoa > Arthropoda > Insecta > Coleoptera > Scarabaeidae > Holotrichia > Holotrichia oblita. The sequence continues at coordinate 94,973,066 of CM043021.1, read as the reverse complement.
TCTTCCACAGGTTTTGGCAAAAACGCAACAATGTTACAGCCATCAATTTCTGAAATATCTTTCGGTATTTTCTGAAACCTTCTTTTGTCATTTAAAGTGTTGTAGCCTTGAACTAACAAAGGGGGTGTTTGTGTAATTTGGCACAGATATTTATATGTTTGTTTGCCACGGCTAGCCTCTCTTGATTATTTGTATTAGATGATTCTCGCTTATTCGTATTTTCTTCGATTAGGTCCAGTTGATTTGCTTCAGTTGAATGGTGGCCATGATGGCTACTCGATGCTGTATCATATGAAGCTGTCACATTGCCATCTTTAGTAGCGATGCTCTTGCTAGGTGCGATATCTAATCGCTTCTTTTTTCGAGCAGGTTGATTAGAGCTATCACCATATCATGACTCTTTCAAAAAAGTTGTCAATGTGTTTTCAACTTCTTGTTAACTGATTTGGATAATCGATCCAAAACTGTGTTCTTATTGAACGGATGAACGTCAGTGGCACAAAATGCACTTATCAAGTTGCGTTTAATTCCAGAATTGATGTTCGAATAAGAGGTATAAGGTTTCGCTGTCACCTGATGCATTTTGTCCAACGGTTTGGTCAGAAGAGATGGAAAAGTATCTTTTGGGACGTTTTGGCAGTCGGGGATTTTGAAGTTTCCAAGTCGTTAATGTTTGACGCCAAGCTGACTTCAGGGGTCGGAAGAAAGCCAACGATCAAAGTAGCACCGCATGACAACCCATGAATAATAGACCATCGAAAAAGGAATGGCCGTTAAGGTTATGTTTTGCTATATACATGCCAGTTTGGAAGTTATTTCAGCTATTACAATTCAAAAAAACTTCCAAGAGTAAAACAATACTCTGAAGAGTGCGTTTCGAATTTGTACAATTTCACTTTTAGTACAGAAACGAAGTTTTTATTAAAGTAACCCCAGAAATCAAGGCACCCTATTCCACGGTACTGCATGTGCTTATAAAGATTGTTTTTCTCTGTGTTTTACATCAGCAACTTTCCAAAATCTGTTCGAGATCTATGAATGGTGGTTTGCTTGCTAGAAAATTGAACTATTTAGTTTGGGTGACCCACTTCGTGGAATTAAACTTGACAGCCTGTAACGTCCTGAGAGCACTCATCTATTTTCATGCCAAGATGCTCTTCTCGCAAATCTGGATGGCGATTACTTTGATTTGAAAAATGGAAGGGAAGATCTTGATCTTGTGAAACTGAAGGGCGACTGGATCGTGCCACCTCTCGTGGATCAAGTAGTTGATGCTGGTAAGGGTGCAGGCTGTGTTGAAGACTCTTTTCACTTATTGGTATTAGGACACTAGATTAGTAGAGGACATTCACTACACCATTAAAGGTTTCTGGCTCCATGTCTTACCAAATCTTCTACTATAGACCCAATAGGCCTTGGTTTGTTCATTGTGGTTGAAAATGCTGGTATAGTCTCGGGCTTTGTTGAAGACTCTTTTCTACTTATGGGTATTAAGCCACTAGATTAGTAGAGGATCATTTAAGGTTTCAGGCTCCGTGTCTGAGCTATTTAGTTTGGGTGACCCATTTCAGTGTATCTGCACTCTGACACCATCGTGGAATTCAACTTGACAGCCTGTAGTGTCCTAAGATCAGTTTGAGACAATATCCACTCATCTATTTTCATGCCAAGATGCTCTTCTCGCAAATCTGGATGGCGATTACTTTGATTTGAAAAATTGAAGGGAAGATCTTGATCTTGTGAAACTGAAGAGCGACTGGATTGTGCCAGCTCTCGTGGGTCAAAGTAGTTGATGATGGTAAGGGTGCAGGCTGTGTTGTAGACGCTTTTCACTTATTGGTATTAGGCCACTAGATTAGGAGAGGACGTTCAGTATACCATTAAAGGTTTCAGGCTCCATGTCTTACCAAATCTTCTACTATAGACCCAATAGGCCTTAGTTTGTTCATTGTGGTTGAAAATGCTGGTATAGTCTCGGGCTTTGTTGAAGACTCTTTTCTACTTATGGGTAGTATGCCACTAGATTAGTAGAGGATCATTTAAGTGTATCTGCACTCTGACACCATCGTGGAATTAAACTTGACAGCCTGTAGTGTCCTAAGAGCAGTTTGAGACAATATCCACTCATCTATTTTCATGCCAAGATGCTCTTCTCGCAAATCTGGATGGCGATTACTTTGATTTGAAAAATTGAAGGGAAGATCTTGATCTTGTGAAACTGAAGAGCCACTGGATTGTGCTACCTCTCGTGGGTCAAAGCAGTTGATGCTGGTAAGAGTGCAGGCTGTGTTGTAGACTCTTTTCACTTATTGGTATTAGGCCACTAGATTAGTAGAGGACATCCATTACATCATTTAAGGTTTCAGGCTCCATGCCTTACCAAATCTTCTATTATAGGCCCTATTATTATAGACCTTAGCGGTTTTATTTACTTGTTACTAATTTTTCTTCATATAAACACTAAACGTGCCTGTAATACTTGACTAGTTTTCTCGGAATCCACGCTGATGTCATCGGGTAGTATTTAGTGGTAATCATTAGACGGAACAGCCTGTATAGCATAACGCTCACACGGTATGTCGAACTATCTTCTTCACGGATCGCAATTACGACGTGATAAGTGTCGTTCTTAGTTGTGAATTAATTTATTGCGTTATTATATCACATCTACGCTTTTTCCATATATAGAGTTACGTATCCAGGTATCCCATTCTACGCGTTCGAAATTAATTTACATAAACAGGTTTTATCTCGTATATAATTCGCACCGTGTACAAAGCAAATAATCCCCGCTCGTTATTAAATAAAATTTTGATCGAGATTGACAGCTCCGTTTCGGAATAACATCTCGTATATAGTCGGGACCGGCAATGCTAGTTATACGATAGGCCGAATAATAAAAAAAAAAAAAAATATAAATGATAATCGAAAAAAGGAAACAAGAAATGAAGAGCAGATTAGTATCTGTGATGGTGTTACGCTGAAGCTATTCACTTCGAGTTCATTAGATATTCGTGTGTATAGAGGAATAGGAAAAAAAAACGACTGGCGATTCGAAAGTTGTTAGGAGCATGTATTATTAATATATATTTTGGATCCTGTGAGGAATTAGCAAAAATTTCATTCAGAACTATGTACATACTTACAGGTAACATTAAACAGATGTACGACGTTGAATAGGCTTACAAGATCCAGAAGAGGGCATCAAATGCGCTCGAAATAATATAGAGCATGCATTCCGCGAAGTACATTAACCAAGTAAACCATTCTTTCTGCATCGAACGTAAAGCTGAGATTAATGAACTCTGATGATACACAAATTATAAACTCGAACTTGACAGGCATTCTCTTTCTAAAATGTTATTGCGAGAGGTATGAAATTTTAATTATTTTATGTTTTACGTCTCGTTCACGGCATATATCGTCCTCGCGTGATGATACTCGCTAATTAGTATTTTGCATAAACATCGAACGCAATCTCCATTAATTAATAATTTATTGAGAGTCATGCAATGCATAATCTAGTTCGCTACCTTCCCTAACAAACAATTCCAGGAAAAAATCGAAACAAATTCTTAGATGATTTATATCATAATGACCTACACTAACACTCATAAGTATTTTCTTCTCATGTTAGAGACTGATTCGGCGCTATATAGCTGGCATGAATCTGTAAAATGTACCACAAAGGGCTAGACGCGAAAATAATAATTACAAAATGATGGTTTCGTTGAGAGAAAGAGTGAGATTTTAGATAAATATAGCGCCACTGATTTCTGAATGAAGCGACAGCTCGTCGAAGAGGAGCGAATGGGCTCAACAACAAATCCATGATCGGGTAGATTTTGATGAATGTCTTCTTTTTGGCGATGAAGCAACGTTTCACAGAAATGGAAGCGTGAATAAGCACAACTTCCATTATTATTCTACCGATAATCCTCATGTGACTCAAGAACACAGCCAAATTAGGTGGTGTTTAAACGTTTGTTTGGGGTGGCATAGTTGGAAATTGTATTATTCGACCACATTTCTTTGACTGACGAGTAAATGGCCAAGTTTATTTAGATTTCCTTCAAAACAGTTTACCACTGTATTTGGAAGATGTACCTTTGAACATACGTCCGCGAATGTGGTTTTGGCATGATGGGGCTCCGGTACATAATACTGCAGTAATCCAAATTCACCTCAATACTAAATTTCCCAACAGGTGGATTGGAAGAGGAGGCATGGCCAGCTCGATTCCCGGACTTGACAAAAATTGATTTTTTCTTGTGGGGCTTATCTAACCTGTTAATTAATTAATAAAATTTAAAAATAAATCATTTTTTTATATTAAATTTAAAATATATTCTAAACCCAAACAGTTAGGTATAGGGAATGGTTCACTAGAATAAAAGAGCCGATAAATATCTATCGAACCATAATATGAAATATAGGGTGTTCCAATTAAATTTAATGAGAAAATTAAGGACCCGAGTTTTGACTCACCCTGTATAAATGAAATATTTTTTTAATTAAATTCTTGAACCAGCGGGAGGAGAAGACGTAGCCAAATCATATAATGGTACGAATAAGTTTGTATATTTAGTTTCTTGCCGGAACTAACTCTCTTAATACACCTTAATTTAAACGTAAAAAAGGTCATAACTTTTTAAATACTCGGTATAGATTGGGGAAACCGTATATAAAGAGGGTCGAAAAAATTAGCAGATTTAAAAAATGCAAAAAAAGTATGTCGTTTCATAAAAAAAAAAGAAGTTTAGTCTGGTACGGCGTTATAGAACACCCTGTATACCTACATTTCCTCAATAAAATTTTTTTAATATCTTTTACAATTTCGGATTAATCGAGCTTCCACGCACTAATGGGCCACCCTGTATATAGCTTAATACATCGTTAAATTATTTAAGGCAAAGACACATAGTTTCCTGGAATAGCAAAATATCCAACACCGTACGGCCCATAGTCAATAAAACATCTAATATCTTGCTGTCAATGTGACGAGATTGTATTTGAAACTTCAATATATTCAAGATTAATTGAATGCGAGTCAACCATCATTTCAGCTAAATATGATATCGCTTGTTTATATTGATATGAACCAGTGACTAAAATCTTCAGCTTCTTGACTGTCATTTCGGGAAAAACGCTCAAGTCGTCAGAGGTAATGATTTCAAACGGAAGTTTCTTGCGCTGTCAACCGTTGGCTTCAACTTCTGTATTCTCAACATCTATCTGATTCTTTTCATTCTATTTACTATCTCGCCGGAGTAACTAAGATCAGATGTAAGTCGTTTTCCAAACTGATTACGAAGAAAAGATGCTATTTTGAGGTAAATACCAATTTTTCGAAGCATTTTACTATCTAATTTTTTGTCGAGGAGCTGGAATTTTTACTGATTCAACAGACCAACAAATTTTTGTTACAAACCGCGATTCAATTGATTCCAATGTTGTTAATTGTTTTCGCTTACCTTTCAAAGCTGGCATTAGCACTTGAAACCCTTTATCTGCTAAATCAGTTTCCACGTCACGAAAACCGTAGTATGGTTTTCAATAACGTCACTTCGATTTGTCACTGCAATACCAAAACGTGTAGAAAGCACAGCTGTCTCAAAAGTTCGAATAACTGATGTTGAAAACTCGGAAGCAGATTATTCACGCTCTAGCTGAAGGAATGATGATATTAGTTTATTGGTGATGTGGTGCTACATTCAAACGCTAAGGTTTCCATTACGTTTCGAAATTCACTAACTTGGAGATTTGAAGAGTTAGAATAAATAACTTAATTCGTTAGATAAATGTTGCCGCGACACTCTTAACTGAATGTTTTTTTTTTTTACTATGGCGTACCACTTGGATCGTCTAGAAAAAAAAATTGAGGTAGTAGGGAAATAGTAAGAGAAGATTTATAAAAAGTTTGGTGATTGTACCAAAACGGCTACTTTGTCAAAAAAAAAATCAAAAAACAAAAACTTGAAAAAAAAATTGATCACGTGACGGACGGAAATCGAAATATTTTTTTTCTGATAGCGTCTAAAAAAGTGCATATTCTCATTTTTTTTTTCGTTCCGATCGGACAACCCAATCGTGAAATAAAAATTTTCAAAAAAATTTTTGGTTTTTATTTTTTTACTCGAAGGCCGTTCAATATTCGGAGCTGAAAATTTGGCTGTAGGCGACTTTTAGGGGGTCAAATATATGCCTTAATTTTCAGCCAAAAATCGCCGGCGGCCGGCAACCCATAGCTTAAGGTTACCTGTTTTTGTAGATTTTATTTTAATTTAGTTTTATTATCGCCTTGATAATGACAGCATTGCTGTTGAAACGCGTCGGTGTTTTAGTTAAAACTTGTTTGGTGTTCAGTGGGTTAAAGTGTTTAGTGTTCTACTTCTGCACCAAGAGATCCAGTGAAGAACTTCGCAATATGGCTACCAGGTCCAAGGATCAGAACTTATACCATAAGGTTAGTGCTAAAATTAGGTTTATTAGCGAAGATATTAGATTTCTGAAAACTTGCAAACGTTTTTCTGTTTTTCCAAACTTTATTAATGTTACTGTCTCGAATAATTGCAAAATTAGTGATAAAGTCATTCGTTACGCGAAAGAAAAATGGTTGCGTTCAGAAATCGAATATCTTTTTGCCAAACGCAGTAAACTTGAGATTCAAGCTTACCAACTTTGGAAATTTTTAACATTAGATCTTAATGATGTTGAATATCAACTATGGTGTGATTTTCAACGGAACATGTTTATTTCAATCGATAGGAAAGTTCAGAATAAGAAATTCTCTCATGATAGGAAATTAAGAAAGTTAGGTTGTTTTTAAAAAAATAAACATCATGTTCCGATGAATACCATTAACATAGTAGAAAATCATTCTTCGCAAACCTTTAGTGAACGGGAACTTAATCTTTTGAATAAAGGATTGAAATTTGGTTTGCAGACTCCTGAATCGAATGTTGAGTGGGTTATTGCCGGGATAGAATCCTCTATCCAGCGGTTTCCTGAGCCCACAAAACAGTTCGTTAGGGAGGCCTGCAAACATACTATTTCAAAAAATTTGAAATCCTATAAATCACCTCAGAAATCCGAAAACATTAACATCATTAAAACTTTGCGGGAAAAAGATTGTTTTTATTTGAAAGCTGACAAAGGGAACAAGGTTGTTATTTTGGATAAAGAGGACTACTATGATCGGGTTAATGACCTATTAAGTAGTGGTCCTTCTAAGCCAATACCGAAAATGATTAGAGACGTCAACAATGTGTTTAAAACTTGTAACAACCTTGTTACTGCCGATGTTAGACGTAAGCTACATTTTTCCAATCCTGTTATCCCTAAATTATATTGTTTACCTAAAATTCACAAACCTGGCAAGTCGGTAAGGCCAATTGTTTCGGCAATTGACGCACCGACTTATAAGGTTTCCAAATGGCTGACCAATGAATTTAATAATTTTCCAATACAGCAACCTAGTTTTGCAGTAAAAAATTCGTTAGAATTTATTAAAGAAATTCAAAATATTCAGTTGCTGGAGGGTGAAATATTGATTTCATTTGATGTTAGTTCTCTCTTTCCTAGTGTACCGATTCCAGACACCTTGACATACCTCGAGGACTTGTTGCTTCAAAATAGTTTGAGTCAACAATGTGTCCAGGAATATATTCGCTTAACTGACATCTGTATGAAACAGAACATTTTTCAATTCAACGGGAGTTTTTATGAACAGCTGGAAGGAACGGCAATGGGTAACTCCTTGTCGCCCTTTTTGGCTAACCTTTTCATGAGCCGTTTTGAAAAGGATTTAGAATCTGAGAGCGAATACTTTCCTAGGGTTAGGTTGAGGTATGTGGATGATATTTTCGCTATATTTGACACTAAAAAGTGTAATATTGACGATTTTCACAATAGATTAAATAATCGGTTCGAAACCATAAAGTTCACTTGTGAAAGAGAAGAAAACGGTCAGCTACCCTTTCTAGATACTTTAGTAATTAGAAATAACAATAGATTAGAGTTTGACGTGTATAGAAAGGAAACCAGTACACTTCGCTACATTCCTTCAGATTCCCATCATTGTGTTCAACACAAAATGGCAAGCCTGAATTTTTTGGTCCACAGACTTCTCACTTTTCCCTTGAACAAGGAGAGGTATGAGAAAGAGCTTAAAATTATAAAAGATGCGGCCAAGTGTAATGGTTTCCAGCCTCAGCATATCTATAAGTTAATTAGGAAGTTTAATTATAAGAAAACTGTGAAAGAATCTACGACTTTTCGAGAGGATGTTAAAGCTTCACCTGTTGTGACCCTCCCTTACGCTCCCTTTATCACTAAAGGTTTGAGTAAAATCTTCAAAGAGCTAGATCTCAGAATAGTTTACAGTTCTGGGACTAGTTTACGAAGTCTCATCGGTAACCCTAAAGATAAAATACAACCTCTAGAAAAGTCAGGTATTTACGAAACTAATTGTAAAGATTGTAATCAAAAATATATGGGGCAAACCAGGAGAGTAGTCTCAACTAGATTCAAAGAGCATATGGCTCATCTTAGATTTAATAGAATTGAGAAATCGAGCGTTGCCCAACACATTTTTGAAACAGATCACAACATCGATCATACGAATGTTAAATTAATTAGACAAATAAACAATTGTAAGTTTCTAAATGTTTTCGAAAGTTTAGAAATATATAAAAATAAGTCATGTGTAATGAACTGTGACAATGGACCTATACCGTATTCGTCATTGTTTTCGTTAATCGAAAATTAGTAATGCGTATCGGATTGACCGTGCATAACATTTAGGTTACCTGTTTTTGTAGATTTTATTTTAATTTAGTTTTATTATCGCCTTGATAATGACAGCATTGCTGTTGAAACGCGTCGGTGTTTTTAGTTAAAACTTGTTTGGTGTTCAGTGGGTTAAAGTGTTTAGTGTTATAAAATTAATAGATTTCTAATTTTTCTTTAATATACACATTTTTAAAGCCTGAATGATATTTAATGAATTATTTTATGGTAGTTCCTCGTATATTCTCTATCCTAAACGGCAAAGAAATATGAGAAGGCTAAACACTAACATCAGATCAGATAAGTAATTAAAGAGGGTCGTCTAATTTATCTGAAAACGGTTCAATAATTATCTGCTTATCTCGTTTCACCCGTGATTTTTTTCTAGTTCCTTTTTAAAATACCGAATTGTTTTACGAGAATCATATAATACTGTTGGAATGAAGGAATGTTTCGAAACTTCAGATAACATAGTAAAAGCTATTAATCTAATCCTTTTTTTTATTTTTATTTAGTTAGTATAGGTAGTTAAATAACATTAATCAGGTAGGTTAGGATATTACCAGTGGAACTAAAGATTTATTTAAATGTTTGCAAACAATCTTCTAGATCTATAGAGTGAGGGATTTAATTCTTGTATCTAACGGTAAGTACGGTTTTGCGGAAGTTGTGGTTTTCACTGTAGCCATACTTCACTGAACACTCTCAGTAATTTTTCTCCTCATTTCACGCCTACTACACAACGTAAAATGACGTTTCACCTCATCGACACCGTTCACAAAATCCGTTTAAAAAAAAATTGTAGAAAAATTCATTGTCGTCTGAACCTAGAGCTATAATTAAAAAAAAATGTCTATACAAGATGTGGTATTTTTGCCAAACGTAACAGCGTAACCAGTAACGGTTAGATCTAAACAATCAGTGGGTGATTAGAAGAAATACAATCGTTTAACGAACGCAATTATTACACCGCAACAGATCGAATTAATGCTTGTTATTTTTTCACGGTGACTAGAATCGAAAGATTAACCCATATTTCCTAGGCAAGCATAACTGTTTACGAATTATTTCCGGAAGAATTCAGTCGGTGCAATATAGCGTAACGATTAGATTCCTTATTATTAAATAATATTGCTACGAATATCTGTCTTTTATATGCAGCATATGTACTATTTCCCACGGGAAGAATTATACTGAAGTGTAAGAATGCTTTCTCCAATTGTGGAAGTTGATCTCGATGTTTAATTTGAATAGAATTATAACAATATTAATCGTCGAGATATCTAACATCCGTTAGAAACTTTTTAATTATGTTGTAAAATTCTATGTCTAATTAGGTGTAGTTTTTATTTCCTGGAATCTTGGAAATAAGTTTTGCAACTTTTCAAACGTTTGAACGTTTAGAAAATGCAATTATTTTTGGGCACTTGTTTGTTTCAATGATTGAACTGAACATTCAAACGTTAAAGGGTTCACAAAGTTTGACATGATCGAATTTGACATTTAAATCTCAAGCACAGCTAAACTAGACGTCAAAAACTAGACTAAATGTCAAAACTATTGATAAAGCGGATTCGAGGGCGAAATAGAACTAGTTAAGACATGGTTGCGTTCAGTAGGCACAAATGATGCCAACTTAGAAGATGTGACTGGATTTTTCCACTCTCTTTCCTCAGTAAAATGCCCAAAACTTCTAACACGTACAAGTTTGACATTTAATCACACTGTCAAACGTGTTCTAGATACAAGTTTAAAACGTTCAACATATACTGGGTGAGTAATATCAAACGAAGGGGGTGGTAGAACAAATTTTGCTACAAAGTCTTAAACTTTCGAACAAAAAAATTCTCCCAAAAGTAGGGATTTTTAATCCAAGCAATCTCTGTCAGCTGAAATTGCTCACACGGTATCAAAGTTTGCATTTTACGAGTCTGTATACTGAATCTGCACGTAATGCCTATTTCAAATAGGTGCGTACACAAGCACAACTCAACTGGCGTTAATAAATAATAATTTTCCATGCACTAGTAATCGCGTGTCCGCGCGTTATTATCTTGAACGAACTGTTTTCCACAGATTAATTGCGAATTATACTGGGAAAAGGTAACCGAGAATATAAGCCGTAATTATTAATTAGGATTATCTGATTCTGTAATTTTTAATTTGTCATGCAATTATTCTACTTCCGTTTAGATTGCGACCTTACGAGAGATGTGCAAGTATGAAAAATATAGCGATCAACGAGAAAATGTTATGGGAAGGTGATGTAACAGAATTAAATTGAAGACACGAGGATTATACCCTTTTTTAAAGGTTATTTACACACCTTCGGCATCGTATTAAATCGAATTCCAATTCGAGAAGTAATTTCGCGTATTTATTACCGCACATTCTACATTCATACAATCAAACATTCGCGTTTTACTATTTCAATTACTAGCCTAGAGATATTTGTAACTTGAAAAGTAGTTCTTGGTTATTACAAGATAGATAAGTACTGTCAAAGCCTGAAGGATTGCAGAAAAGACAAGTAAAACGAGTAACATGTGGATTGTTAAACATTGATTAATGATTAATAATAAGTGGCTTCGTTTCATAACCTCAAAATTTTGACAATAATATGACGTTTAAATGTCAAAATACGTTTTATTTGTATTGTTTAATAGCCTGAAGCGAGATCATAATAGAAAACAATAATAAAAACGATGAACATTGATCAATGATTAATAATAAGTAGCTTCGTTTCATAACCTCAAAATTTTGACAATAATATGACGTTCAAATGTCAAAATACGTTTTATCTATATTGTTTAATAGTCTGAAGCGAGATCATAATAGAAAACAATAATAAAAACGATAAAAATTGATCAAGGATTAATAATAAGTAGCTTCGTTTCATAACCTCAAAATTTTGACAATAATATGACGTTTAAATATCAAAATACGTTTTATCTATATTGTTTAACAGTCTGAAGCGAGATCATAATAGAAAACAATAATAAAAACGATAAACATTGATCAATGATTAATAATAAGTAGCTTCGTTTCATAACCTCAAAATTTTGACAATAATATGACGTTTAAATATCAAAATACGTTTTATCTATATTGTTTAACAGTCTGAAGCGAGATCATAATAGAAAACAATAATAAAAATGATAAACATTGATCAAGGATTAATAATAAGTAGCTTCGTTTCATAACTTCAAAATTTTGACAATAATATGACGTTTAAATGTCAAAATACGTTTTATTTGTATTGTTTAATAGCCTGAAGCGAGATCATAATAGAAAACAATAATAAAAACGATGAACATTGATCAATGATTAATAATAAGTAGCTTCGTTTCATAACCTCAAAATTTTGACAATAATATGATGTTTAAATGTCAAAATACGTCTTATCTATATTGTTTAATAGTCTGAAGCGAGATCATAATAGAAAACAATAATAAAAATGATAAACATTGATCAAGGATTAATAATAAGTAGCTTCGTTTCATAACTTCAAAATTTTGACAATAATATGACGTTTAAATGTCAAAATACGTTTTATCTATATTGTTTAACAGTCTGAAGCGAGATCATAATAGAAAACAATAATAAAAACGATAAACATTGATCAATGATTAATAATAAGTAGCTTCGTTTCATAACCTCAAAATTTTGACAATAATATGACGTTCAAATGTCAAAATACGTTTTATCTATATTGTTTAATAGTCTGAAGCGAGATCATAATAGAAAACAATAATAAAAACGATAAAAATTGATCAAGGATTAATAATAAGTAGCTTCGTTTCATAACCTCAAAATTTTGACAATAATATGACGTTTAAATATCAAAATACGTTTTATCTATATTGTTTAACAGTCTGAAGCGAGATCATAATAGAAAACAATAATAAAAACGATAAACATTGATCAATGATTAATAATAAGTAGCTTCGTTTCATAACCTCAAAATTTTGACAATAATATGACGTTTAAATATCAAAATACGTTTTATCTATATTGTTTAACAGTCTGAAGCGAGATCATAATAGAAAACAATAATAAAAATGATAAACATTGATCAAGGATTAATAATAAGTAGCTTCGTTTCATAACTTCAAAATTTTGACAATAATATGACGTTTAAATGTCAAAATACGTTTTATCTATATTGTTTAACAGTCTGAAGCGAGATCATAATAGAAAACAATAATAAAAACGATAAACATTGATCAATGATTAATAATAAGTAGCTTCGTTTCATAACCTCAAAATTTTGACAATAATATGACGTTTAAATATCAAAATACGTTTTATCTATATTGTTTAACAGTCTGAAGCGAGATCATAATAGAAAACAATAATAAAAAAGATAAACATTGATCAATGATTAATAATAAGTAGCTTCGTTTCATAACCTCAAAATTTTGACAATAATATGACGTTCAAATGTCAAAATACGTTTTATCTATATTGTTTAATAGTCTGAAGCGAGATCATAATAGAAAACATTCGATAATAAAAACGAAAAAATAATAAAAACGATAAAAATTGATCAAGGATTAATAATAAGTAGCTTCGTTTCATAACCTCAAAATTTTGACAATAATATGACGTTTAAATATCAAAATACGTTTTATCTATATTGTTTAACAGTCTGAAGCGAGATCATAATAGAAAACAATAATAAAAACGATGAACATTGATCAATGATTAATAATAAGTAGCTTCGTTTCATAACCTCAAAATTTTGACAATAATATGACGTTTAAATATCAAAATACGTTTTATCTATATTGTTTAACAGTCTGAAGCGAGATCATAATAGAAAACAATAATAAAAAAGATAAACATTGATCAAGGATTAATAATAAGTAGCTTCGTTTCATAACCTCAAAATTTTGACAATAATATGACGTTTAAATGTCAAAATACGTTTTATCTATATTGTTTAATAGTCTAAAGCGAGATTATAATAGAAAACAATAATAAAAACGATAAACAAATTAATTAGATTAATGGTCTATCAATATTAAAATTAAGCCGGAGCTAAGATAAGAAAGAACGCTTCGGAATTTTAATGATCCCATTCCGGGTTTCGTCACTCTGTGTATTTATAGCACTTCAGTAGTAGTAGTAGTAACATAGAATATAATATTGACTAGCTGTGAGATGGAGAGTTAAGCGGCTGCCACCTTAAAAATGTAATAGCATCGGAATTAAATCCAATTTAAATGTTAGACTCATAATTTCAATAGAGGCGGCTGTTGATCGTTATTTATGGTGTTAGCAATTTATTTTAGTCGAATGATGCTACTAACATTGCGTGATTATATGTCGTGATCCCGATGCTGGTTATTCGCCTACGTTTTGAGAGAATATTTGCGTTTATAAATATATAACTGTGAGGAAATTTTCTTTTAATTTTTCACTCCATGCACAACTCAATCGCATAATCGTTAGAACCGTTACCCCAACGTAAAAAGACTCACGCGACTATCCTTGGCTGTTAAGTCGTCGTCGGGGTTCTTCTTCTCCTTCATCTTCAGAATGGCCTAACGTTACTGACGGCACTAACAATGCGCCCGTCAATTCGGACAGGCAACAATTAAAGCGCGCTTCGAGTATCGGACACGCTCCATTCAGCCATCGACGGCACGACAGTTGGCCAACCTGACCGTGCAACATGCACAAACAAACCAGCATTCTCGCCATAAATACGGCTACTTTCAATAACTATATATGAGAGAATGGGCACCGAGTCTTTTCACCTGTGTGTGTGTGTGTGTATAATCGTGTATTTGTACATACATACATGCATGTATGCACTTGCGTCGAGGTAGAGGTTATGGACTTGAAATTCGCGGTATTACAAAAAGACCATGTACGTATGGAATTGCTGTTGGTATCCAAACAAAAGTGGTTTACAATCAAGTTTAGTATTGTTATGTATTTATATGTTGCAAAAATCTGGAATGTAGCCAACCTTATTCCATAAAATAGGTTAAATATATGACATTAATGTCTGTAGTCTATTTTGGTTGCATATTTGGTTTCATTGGGAATGTTGTTCAGTCTTCACATCTCTGATTAATGGTACCTACAGTACCGGTCCCCCGGCGCAATCTTAAAAGTAATTTTAATTTCTAAATTCAAAGAAGATCTTCAATTTGGTGGTTCAACTCCCTAAACTGAAAGTGCAGTCATAGTCTAGAAATTTTGCAGGATTTTGTAAGTATGAACACAACTCCTGTTAAATTAATTTCTTAATTTAAGTGTGAATGGGGGTGGAGCTACCCTGGCTATATTCATGGATCTTACAAAAGCCTTTGATTGTGTTATGATAAACTCTGTTAGGCGTCAGAGGAATGGGTCTCAAGTACAGTAGAAAACAGGCTGTAATATCTAATGACAACAAAAGAATTTCAGAATGGTTATTGCTAGAGAGGGGAGTGCCTCAGGGGTCAGTGCTCGGTCCATTACTCTTCTAGATATATGTGAATGATTTCCCGGAAATAACAACACATCGCACTACATTATTTGCGGATGATACAGTAGTTATAATGCGATCAACTAATGAAGAGATTGAATCTGATGTAAATGCTTCAAGTTTCATTAACATACAAATTAAATTTCTTGGTTTCGAGATAGATTCACAGCTAAATTGGAAAAACATATTAGCTACATATTTAGCCACAAAAATATCTTCATTCAATTATCCACTACATGTAATTTCGCAATCTGTAGACATTAAAGCAAGTCGTTCTGCCTATTTTGAATATGTGCAAACAAGGATTGTTAAAGAAAGCAGTATTTGTAAAAGAAAATTTTGAACTCTTTGAAGACCAACAGCTTCGGGGAACTCCTACCTACTACCGCCACAAACTACAAACGTAATGCTTGGTAAAAGTGTAATTTCACAAATTGTAAATGTTCACTTACCTGTAAAGCTGAAAGAAATGTCAAATAGACAGTTTAGAATACAAATTAGAAAATTGTTGTCAGATAGAGTATCTTATGACATTGGGAAATTTTTCTCTAGTAAACTATTTTAGTAACTATTTTATAAATGTACACATTTGTCCGATCAATTTACTAGCTGACTAAAAACATATATTTGTTTGATTCATGATTAAACGTTAGTGAGTATTGATGATTAAACTGAAAAATTCGCTTTATTTTATTTTAT
This sequence comes from Holotrichia oblita, assembly GCA_023690525.1. Lineage (NCBI taxonomy): Eukaryota > Metazoa > Arthropoda > Insecta > Coleoptera > Scarabaeidae > Holotrichia > Holotrichia oblita. Next base: position 94,957,093 of record CM043021.1, on the reverse strand, counting down.
AAATTCTTGATATTCTAACTTATCTCTTCAAAATATTAAATTTAATTTCATAAGGTTAAATTTTCAACATTATTATGTACTCCACACAAACACTATTCCTGATGCATATCTATATATAAAATTGTATTTTCTAGATTGTCTCCTGATGACGGCATACATGGCATAATGTTTAAGAAATTTACAATAAAAATACCACATTTCATTTAAATAAATACAAATTGATTTCGGCATGACGTTATGATGTGCTTCCTGGTCGGATTTTAAATTTCTTCTTTAGTTTGGCCATAATTTCAATGCATCATTTTAAGTAGCCCACCCTGTATATGTATCATGGATTTCAAAATAAAACATTAAACATTAAGATTTTTCGATATCGTGTTCTGGGCTGATAACGTTATCAATTTTTTTTATATATTATTTTGAGGGACATTATCTAATATCAACAATGTTTTCGAAGGAGTGCCCCACCCCCCACCAGAAGATTTTTACCTCTATCACGCTTTAGACGTTGAGTTATTGGCGCTCTCGATCCACTTTCGTTCTTGACGCAATCAAAATCCAGAAGCCCTCATAACAGACACTTTCTAGCGGACCTTTTCTGTGCATCCAATTTTGTTTTTAGCCGGACATGCCAAAATCAGCCATTCTAGTTGGAATTATACATTTTTTTGGGGATCAGACTTAATTCTTCAACTTAAACGTTTCAGGAAAAGGTAAAGCAGCAGTCTTGTTTTTTGTTTATCATTCCATTTCCAAGTTGTTTGTGTACATTATTATCTATATAATATGTCATATTATAGCATACAAATCATGGTCTTTGATCGCGGAAAATAAACGGACCACAAGTCATGACAAGGAAATTTAGACAAACAATGGCAGTTGCACTCCTTTCTTATTTAAAGTTGGTATTGCCTGATGCCAAAGAAATGAATTTCCTAAATTTCCTCATTGACTTGGTCCCATACGTTGTCTGGATATTGCATTAACAAGAGAACAGTGAGCTCTTAAGTCTCTTTGCTTTTCAATAAAAGCCTTTCTAGCTTGGGAATGTTGTTATTTGATGCTCTAGAAGTGAATCATCCTAGAGATTGTGGTCTGCCAGTTCCATTATTCTTCTTTTAACTTCTTTTTAACTTTTGATTCTAGCGGGTGTGTGGTCCGAATTCAAGTCTCGGAGATACCTGAGGGGGTTGGCTATCCTGAAGCACTTGCTTGTAAACGCTCTGAACATCTTGGCTACATCATAAGCTCTGCCACACAAGCTCTTCTCAAGCTCTAGGTCGATAGGTTTTTTGTAAAATTTTCCAAACATCGCGATCCCAACTGGAATCATGATAGTTGGGCTTCGTAAACCTATCTTAGAAGGCAAATATCTCCAATTTGCAGAATTGAGCTTCTGATAAGGCTTATCGATCGATTTTGAACTTCTTTAGTTCATTAAGGAGACTCGAAAGGCGTTGAGACGTCGATTTCGCCTCGTCTTTAGTCTCAGTGGGACCTGATAGCGTGCTATACAAAATTTTCTTTTTGGGTAAGCAATTCAAGGGTCACTCAGGTTTTTAGTAGGTGCAACTTTCTCCAATTCAATAGGGGGGTGGGAGCATCACGATCTGAAGCTTCTTACGTTGGAGGTAGCTTTTCATATATGTGATTAACGTTCAGATAGGGGGAGGAGGGAGGAAGAGTTGGCTATCCTGAAGCATTTGCTGGTAAACACTCTGAACACCTTGGCACAAAACGCAGCTTGCTCTCTTCAAGCTGTAGGTCGATAGATCTTTTGTAAAATTTTCCAAACATCGCTAGTCTAAGAGGAATCATGATAGTTGGGCTCCGTAAAGTCATCTTAAAAGGCAAATATCTCCAATACGAAGAATTGAGCTTCTGATAAGGCTTATCCATCGATTTTTAGTTCCTTTGGTTCATGAAGGAGACTCGAAAGGCGTTGAGACCTCGATTTCGCCTAGTCTTAAGTCTCAGTGGGACATGATAGCGTGCTTTTTGGGTAAGCAATTCAAAGGGCATTCAAGTCTCTAGAAGGTGCAACTCTCTCCAATTCAATAGGGGGGTGGGAGCATCACGATCTGAAGCTTCTTACGTTGGAGGTAGCTTTTCATATATGTGATTAACGTTCAGATAGGAGGAGGATGGAGGAAGGGTTGGCTATCCTGAAGCATTTGCTGGTAAACACTCTGAACACCTTGGCACAAACGCAGCTTGCTCTCTTCAAGCTATAGCTGGGCTCCGTAAAGTCATCTTAGAAGGCAAATATCTCCAATATGAAGAATTGATGATTCTTTAGCTCATGAAGGAGACTCGAAAGGTGATGCCTCGATTTCGCCTCGTCTTTAGCCCCATTGAGGCCGGATAGCATGGTATACAAAATTTTCTTTTTGTTTTTCTCCAATTCGATAGGGGAGGGTGGGGATATGGAGATCTGAAGCTTCTTACGTTGGAGGTAGCTCTTCATGTGTGATTAACGATTACAGACAGCAGAATAATGAATTTATTATTTGAATACAAATAATTTTTGAACCAATTTAGGTCTATATATGGCAAAAAAGAAACGATATAAACGATATTTCTAAAATCACAAATCAATTCTTGACAGCTCCGAGGATATTCGTGAATTCCAGCTTTTGTCCCTCTCCGTATTATATAAACTAATCCTGCGTCAATCGATTATATTATAGTATAAACCCAGATTTAAATCATTCAGCGTTTAACAATCAACTTCATACGAATCTGTCGTCCATAATCGCGTCACAAATTTACAGCTTCCCATAATTATAATAGAGATTGCCGGCGGTAACTTGTTCCAGCGTCAATCGTGGCGCAAAAGCACGAAAAAAGAACGAACGAAAAATGAATAAAAAAGAAAAGAACTCGACTGTGCACGCTCATTTATAGGGGATTATATAACGCGATTATTTCATAAATATAGCCGGCGAAATGCTGCGTTGCAGCTGTTGAACGGAGAGAGATCCAAGCTTTTACGCAAGTGTATCTTGCGCTTGCCTCGGCAAGTCGTGATATTTAGTTAAATGGGAATGAGCGATGAAATATTACCCGAGTACGTATATGCAGAGCACATATTAATAATGTTTATAAAATATTCGCTTTCATTTTAAAACATTGTATATTTCATCTTTAATTGAGGTGATATGCGTAGTATCGATTGCAAAATTTAAATTTTATTCCGTTGAGTTATTTCTCTCTCAATAATAATAAATATTGTGTCACTAATCCAAGACAGGTGATATTTTTATCAGAGATTTTCTCCTTTTCCGGTTCCTACTTCCTGTTTAATTATTCTGACGGCGTCGGTTCAAGTTTGGTGCATTTTTTATTCAAAAGACGCATAAATAATCCTTATCGTTGATCGCAACAAACCACGAAAGCGAAGGGAAACGAAATTTACGCTGGTTTTAACACAAAACGGACGTTTCTGTTTTAGCAGGTAATAGGTTAGATATTTTATTAGGCTACATATATGTATGGAGGTACCTGTACGAGAACCCCATTAAACTCATTAAATGTCTACGCAGTAAAACGTGACGTTTTAGATTAGAGAGGCTGAAAACGCCTAGGTCTACTCGAAATAAACAAGGCATTTCATTGTGGATTTGATAAACACTCATTATTATTATGGAATATTGCAACATTAAGAGATGGTTATTAAGGCTATTAGATCACGAAATTTCAACATCACGTTCGAATATTTTTCTCCGGTTTAAAAATGCATCGTTCCCATGAATTATTAGATAGTATTAAGGTACCGTGTAACTTTAAGTTCAACTTCGTCAGTAAACTAAACTACTAAATTATTTAAAATTACACAAATTACTGTTATTACTTATATATGTACGTAAGGGTATAAATATACTTACCGGTTAGTTAGCTAAGAGAATAATTTGTATTCTTCCAAGAATTAAATATGATTCTATCGGTAGCTTATTTTGTACTTGAGCAGGAGAAAAAAATGAGTTTTAGGGTTCCTAATTCCTAATTATCTATACCTATCTGTCTACAAAATGCTTTCGAATCTTGTAGGCTTCTGAGAACATTATCGTTATGCAGGATTGAATGCACACATCCGCCTTTTAAATCTTAAAAAATTCAGAAATAGATATTTTATGGCCAAATACTTTTATTACATTATACTGCTTAGACTGACGGCAAATTCTAGCATATTTTGTTGTCGCCACTTGTCTTTGAATGCTACGAAGCAACTGAGGACAATTTTCAAAGTCCTCATTCCTGGGATTACCTCAGGTGGTCATAGATAAGCGTCTTGTTCACTTAATACGAAATATTTAAATAAAAATAAAGAATTTCTTCACTTATGTTTTAAACACTACTGCGCCAAATCCCCTGAAATTTGTTGCCAAATTACAAAAAGGCAGTCTCAATTAAACACCAACATATTGAAGATATAAACCAGATGAAGTAGAAGAGGAAATTATCACTAAGAGGCCGTCATAATCAGAAAATATTGTTCAATACGTGATAACTAAAAAGGAGATACCAAAAGTACCTACTCAAGAAGTCGTTGCTGAAGTAACTACTATTAACAGGTCGAAACTAACATAAGTTAGGGAAATATCTGAAAAAAAATGGTTTAGAGAAAGAGACGGTTCAAGATTTCAGCTTTGAAGAAGCCGACCAATTGACCATAAAGAAAAGTAGTTTCTGAAGAATTGGAAGAAGGAGAGGCAGCAGTAATTATAACAGAAACTGTTGAAAAGACCCTAAACCAAACGAATCAAAAGAAGAATTATAATTAAGAAGCCATTGAAACTCGAAAATACTGCTGAAGATGTAAGTTGGCGAAGAAATTATTTTTAAAAGAAATATCAGATCAGCAGATCAATTAACCTTATAGAAGGTAGTTGTTGAAGAATTAAAAGGAGAGACGGAAGTAACCATGGCAAAAAAATAGAAAAAGTCGCAGAAATTATAACTAAGAAGCCATCGAAACCAGAAAATATTGCTGAAGAAATTGTAATTAAAAAGGGAGAAACCAGAAAAGCCTACCCAAACAAAAACGTTGCCCAAGAAACTACTATTAAAAAGCCTGAATCAATGGAGGTAAAGGAAAAACTGATTAGTTATCCATAAAGGAGATAGTTCTTAAATTATCAGAAAGAGGTAGAGGCAGAAGTAACTATCACGAAAGAAAAATCAGACCAAAGATGAAATTACAAATAAGAAGCCATCAAAACCACAAAATATTACCGAACAAGTGGTTATTAGAAAGGAAGAACCAAAAGAATCTATTGATAAACGCATTGCTGAATAAATGATTATCAAAATCACCATTAAACATCAGAAAAGATTTTAGAGAGGGAAAGAGAGACGTCTCAAAAATCTACCATTGAAGAAGCTGACCGATTAACCATAAAGCAGGTGGTGGCTGAAAAATCGAAAGGGGAAATGGAAGTAATCGTAGCAAAGAAACAATTTAAAAAGTTCGACCGAATTGTCTGAAGGCATAGCAATTAACAAGGAAAAAAGTTATCAACCCACAAGGCAAACTGTCGGAACTTCCACTTAAAAAAAAAATTTAAAAGGACAAAAAAATTCGGATGATAGTATGGGAGTTTCTTACCATTGAAGAACCTAACCAATTAAACTAGCTTAAGGAGATACTGAAAAAATTAGTTTAGTGAAAGAGATGTCTCAAGAATCTCATTTTCGAGAACCAGAGCAATTAACCATAAAAGAAGTACTTGCTGCAGAATTGAAACCAGACGTAGATGTAACCATAACAAAAACTGTCGAAAAGATCCTAAACCAAATGAACCAAAAAAGGAAATTATAATTAAGAAGCCATCAGAACCAGAAATTACTCTTAAAAAAAGCATGAATCAATGGAGGAGAAAGAAATATTGGCACATCGGTAAATATGTCCAAAAGCCTATCATTGAAACAGCTGTTCAATTAACCATAAAGAAGGTCGCTGTTGAAGAATCAAAAGGAGAGACGGAAGCAACTACAAAAGAAACAAATCAAGGCAAAAGTGGACATTTTAATTAAGAAGCTATCAAAACCAGAAAAGTTCAATGAATAAAATTAATGAAAAATGAGAAACCAAAAGAATCTATTTAAAGATACATTGTCGAAGAAATTATTATTAAAAAGCTTGAACTAAGGGATGTTAAGTAAACATCAGAAAAGATTATTTAAAAAATAAAGAAACGCTTTAAAAACCTATGATGGCAGAAGTCGATCGATTATCTCTAAAGGAGGTGGTTGCTGAAGAATTGTTAGGTTTCAACATTGAAAATTGAAGCAGAAAAAAATGGTTTAGAAAAAGAAACGCTTCAAGAACTTAGCTTTGAAGAAGCCGACCAATTGACCATAAAGAGTAGTTTCTGAAGAACTGGAAAGAGAGGCAGAAGTAATTATAACAGAAACTGTCGAAAACGAATCAAAAGGGGAAATTATAATGAAGAAGCCATCAAAACTAGGAAATGTTGCTGAAGAAGTGTGTAGGTTGTCGAAGAAATTATTATTAAAAGGACATGAATCAATGGAGGTGAAGGAAATATTGAAAAAGGTTATTTTAGAAAAAAAGGAGTCCCAAGAACTTACTCTCGAAGCAGTCGATTAATGAAACTTAAAGGAGGTAGTTGTTGAAGAATCAAGTGAGAGAAACGAAAGTAGCTAAAGCAAAAAAAAAAATAGAACAAGAAGCAGAAATTATAACTAAGAAGCCATCGACACCAGAAAATATCGTTGAAGAAATTGCAATTAAAAATCAAAATGGTCTAGTCAAGACAACGTTACCTGAGAAGTTAGAAAAGATTATTTTAGAGAAAGAGAATTATCCGTTTTGAATTATCAGAAAGAGATAGATGCAGAAGTAACTATCACTAAAGAAAAATCACACCAAAGATAAAATTACAAATAAGAAGCCATTATAACCACAAAATATTACCGAACAAGAAAGAAAAAACCAAAAGAATCTATTGATAAATACATTGCTGAAGAAATTATTATCAAGATCATTAAACATCAGAAAAGATTATTTTAGAGAGAGAAAGAGAGACGCCTTCAAAACCTACCATTGAAGAAGCTGACCGATTAACCATAAAGCAAACAGAAAAAAAAATTACCAACCCACAATGAAGATGCAGATCAAATCACCAACAAAAAGAAAATTATGCCTATTAGCAAACTATAGGAAGTACCACTTAAAGAGAAAAAATCTAAAAGGACAAGAAAAAATTGGATGATACTGTTGGAAAAGGTAAACGAAATGGAGACATTGTTGGGGAAACCCGATACTTAAGTTTCTTACTATAGAATAAGCTAACCAATTAACCATAAAGAAAGTAGTAGCTGAAAAATTGAAAGGAGAAACAGAAGCAACCGTAACAAAAGCTGCCGAAAAAATCCTAAACCAAATGAATCAAAAGTTGAAATTATAATTAAGAAGCCGTCGAAACCAGAAATTAATTTGAAAAATAACATGAATTAATTGAGGTGGAGGATATATGTTTATTTTACAGAAAATACAATTTTGGACAAAAATAAGTCGTAAGAACCTATGCAGCCAATCAATTAACCATAAAGAAGGTAGCCGATCGATTAACTATAAAAGAAATGGTTGCTGGAGAAGTGATAAGTTCCAACAATGTAAGTTGAAATCCGAATTACCTGAAGACATAGCAATCAAAAAAGAAAAAGGACAAACTGACAACCTACGATACTGTTGATCAAAGCACCATTAAAAAAATTGCCCAATTGGCTCCAATGCCCATTCACAAAGGGAAGAAATTTCAATGTTGTATGCAGAAGAACCTGGACAGAAACCCAAAAACAGGAGACGAGAGATTGAAGAGGAAGCTGGTTGAATTATTGAAGAAATTAATGATGGTGGCATTGTGAACTTCAGAATTTTTTTGGGTGAACTTTAGAATTTTAAAAGCACCTGGAAGATTTGGAGTTTCCCTAATCCTGTCGTTGAGGTACTTCACCAATAAATTAATAGTTGTAACAGTTTTCGAAAAAAAAAAAATTTCAAGCTCCAATTCAGCATCCAATTAAACAAATAATTACATACCATCCTCGAATACCATCATCCTTTATTATTTAGTTGAAATATTAGAAGATTATCATCAATAATTCGCGTCGGCTATGACTTTAACTGAATGACCTTAACGTATGGCACACAAAGTACCATATAATTATGTAATAAACGTTATGGTTGTTTATTAACAATTACCGCACACAACACAGACGTTAACTATCGAATTTGTAATATACAAGAGTAGGTACATCTCCGCTAACGACCGATAATTAATTTACGTAGCGTTGCGTAATAGGACAGGATAAAGCCAACGGAGCATATTTACTGGGACAGATGCGAACTTTATTTCAATGACAGGCAGCTCTAACGCACGAGCTCGTCCATGCAATATACTTTAAAAATTCCACTACGCGACGCATACACCAGGATTTTCGCAGCTTGTACTTGACCTAGCGTCTGCACATAGTTAGCCTGAGAGCAATGCACCCAGTTCATTGCGAGTATGTAGTACCACCAGTTACGTACGTACTGTGCTGTGTTATGTTGTGTACGGGTACGTTTCTTGACGTTGCGTCGATATCTCTTCGATAGGATGAACTTCTGTTTTGTTTTATTGAATTTTCGAAATGTTCGTAGGGAATTTACCGAACTCAAAGCACTCATGACTTTAAACATATTATTAATTTATCAATGTAACATCTTTGATGGGATTTTTTATCCATATTCGATAGCCGTAATTTTTTGATACAACTTTTCAGGAACTACAACCTATGTCCTGCCACAGTCACTCGGCGTGGAGACGCTTTATAAGCCAGTCACTGTATACTGGGTTAGGATGGTGCTTATCTGGTTTAGAAAGGAGCTTATCCGCTTTAGAAAGGAGCTTAGCTGAGTTAGAAAGCGGTTTAGATGATTTGGAATTCTGGTTTAGAGCTTGTTATGAGAGCAGTTCGAAACTAGTTAAGCTGGTTATCTCGTCTAGAAAGTACTAGAAAGTGGCTTAGAAAGTACGAGGGAGCGTTTTTATATTCGCGGAATGGGGGATAAGGGGTGGAAATAAAAAAAACCAAATTATTTTTATTTTTCAATATATTCACCTGCAAGACGGATACATTTTTCACATCTTTCAATTAATTTATTTATAGGTACCCTCATAAAAAATGTTTTATCTTTATCTGCAAAATACGCCGAAACTGCCTCCTTGACTTCATCTTCGGCAGTAAATTTTTTACCCCGCAGCTGTTTTTTTATTTTCGGAAACAGATAATAATCACTCGGGGCCAGGTCTGGGCTGTAGGGTGGGTGATTCACAATTTCGAAGCCCACCTTATGCAGGGCAGCTAACGCAACGCGGCTCTTGTGGACGGGCGCATTGTCGTGCAAAAGCAGCACTCCTTTCGTCAATTTTCCCCGTCTTTTCTCTTTAGTGGCTTCTTTTAGTCGCTCTAATATTGAAGCGTAATATTCTCCGCTTATAGAAGCACCTTTATCTTTATAATCAATCAACAATATTCCTTCCGAGTCTCAAAATACCGTTGCCATGAGTTTCCCAGCTGATTGTGACACTTTAAATTTCTTGGGAGGTGCTGTGCCCGTTTTATGCCACTGCATGGAGTCTTGTTTGGACTCAGGTTCATAATGATGTACCCAAGATTCGTCTCCAGTAACAATTCGACTCAATACACCATCCTTGTCTTCATTACAGAGTTCCAAAAATGCACGCGAACACTCTACGCGCTGTTGTTTTTGCGGCGGCGTGAGCATTCTCGGCACCCATCTTGCGCTGACCTTAGACATGCCGAGATGATCGTGTAGGATTTTAAAAATTGTTATATCGGATACTCCAACCATTTCTGCGAGTTGTTTCTTCTCTAGTCGAGCATCTTCGAGTACAATTTTTTCAACTTTTTGGATAAGTGCTGGCGTGGTCACCTCAATGCTCCTGCCCGGCCTCGGGTCGTCTTCAAGGGATTCCCTTCCTTGTTTAAATAAACTATGCCACTTGTACACCATGGATTTTCCTGGACAAGAGTCGCCGTAAACCAATGACATCTCTTTCATTATGGTCGCGACTGATTTTCCTTGCCTGGTAAGGAGCTTCATAACGGCACGATATTCGATTTTTTCCATATTTCACTTTTCACTCGTGATTATGTTACTTGGTTGACGATAGCTCAAAGACTAACTGTCTAATAACAATGAAACTTCGTATTTCTACTAATTATGAGTCGTTGCACAGGCCACGCCCCCAATGCGCCTAATCACCCCCTACGACCCGCTCATTCCGCGAATATAAAAACGCTTCCTTTAGAGCTGGTTATGAAGGCAGTTGGCTTAGAGCTGGTTATTAAAGCGGTTCGAAATAGCTAAGCTGCTAATATGACTTAGAAAACAGCTTACCTGGTGATGAGAGCTGTTCGAAACTAGTTAACATCATTCTAAAAATAGATCTAATTTATTGGTATATTAGAATTATCTTCACAAATTAATTAAAGATCAATAAACTTGATTTTATTTTCAACAAAATAGTCATCCGTCTAATTTTCTTGTATCCAATAGTAGTGTTGTTTAAAGCTCTTCAATTCGATTAAGAAACAAGCAGCAGTTGCACGGTGACGAAATCTAAGAAATTTCCTTGCATATATAGTTGATCTAGCACCGCGCAGTCAAGAGTCAAGATTAATAATAAAGTTACACGTATTTATGAACCATCAACACTCAAATCGAGTCCAACGGCAAATACTGGATGTACGCCCACGGATCTCCGCTTTAGTAAAGAAACCGTACGTAAATATACATACATATGTGTAGTCGAAATGACCAGGAATAAATTGCTAACGCAGCCGTCATCTTCCTCTCCGTTTTTTCTTCTTCTTTATCTTCTTTTTTTCCTCGTTTGATTTGTTGCACGGCATAAGCTGTTGCGTTTGTTGCTTTCGTTTTTTCTCTCTTTTGGTTTCGAAGACGTAATGACTGACACTCCGATGTATCGCCATTCCGGCTAGCATTTTTAATTAAGTAATTATTTAAATTAAGAGTGAACGGAACCGATTTTATTTGGTGTGGCTATGCGATGTGAACATTTAATGATTTTGTTTCTTATATGTATAGATATAGGTAGTATAGATAGAATATTGTTTTCAATTTAAAAATTGTATTAAAATTATCAAATTTTTAATTTTTTTTTACGAACTAGCGTTTAAGAGGATAAAAGTTTATGATTCCGACTCCAAACCTAACAGAAAATCTTCCCAATGAAGCTAACAGAAAACTTTGACTTCTTCTACATCGAATTTTCTACTGAAACAATTGAATTTTGAATAATGTTCTCTGATCCACGAATAGAGACTAAAACTAAAAAGAAAAAAATCTGTCTGGCTTTGAAAGTAGATTTCAACCATCCGTTTGAGGTGGACATTACTTTTGCAACAACAATCATCTGGACTGCATGCAGTAACCGAGGACAAATCCTGCTTCTCAAGTTATTTAATACAGTCACTTATATAATTCCAATTGGCTCTTAAAAATGTCAAATTATTTTGAAATTCTATTTCTTTTAGTACTGCCTGACAGTCTTGTATTGCATGCTAAATTTTCCATCTTGTTAGAACAGGTTGGATGAGGAGGTTGGTAATAGGGTGTTGGTTTCAGCGATTCGATTTAGTTCGTGAGCTAAGCAAGTGCAATGAATTAGATTCGGATAAAAAATTTTCATATTAGATGCAGCTTTTACCATGTAATGCCTCTGCGTTTGACAATATGAGCAAAATTTTATCACACGAACAACTTTAATATAACTAAAGGAATTGTAGATTCGACACAAATCAAATCACAGTAAACAGGATAAAGAAGTTGGCACCACAAAGTGGTCGAAAATCTACAAAAATAACGGGAGAGATTGACAATTTGCAATTATTCTTATAATGCTTTAGAAAAGTTCTGAAACGGTTAGTGAAAATTTAAAAATTAAACTTGGCTATTGCTTGCTTTGCAAACCGAATTTCTGAAGGAGTTAAGACTTTTGTGCAACTTCTAAACCACTCACTACTACACACTCATCTACTACCTAATTAATTTCAAAAGATTAGAGAGGGAGATGGTGGTCTGAGGTATCAGTTCATTTTGGAAAAGGCGCCTCTTGCCCAAAATAGTTTGGAAATCTCTGCCCTAGACGAAGCTTCAGCCATCCCAATTCAAAATCTTTTAATTAAAACCACTATCATGTGATACATTTTTTGAGAGGCCCATAAAAGCAGATCCGCTAAGTTGGGGTCAAAAATTTTAAAAATGATGGAACGGATTGACTATTTATTGACGGGTGTAGACCATCAGCGATCTAGATTTACCACTTTTCGTTTAGGCTACAACCACTATACTCAAACTTTGAAATATAGAAATTTTGTTCATTTGATATGATTGACCATGATTGGACCATGTTTGACCAGCAAATAATTCTTTTGAAAACTTAATGTTTTGTTGATTGTTGTAGATTTACACATTAAAACTAGATACAATGTCTTGCCTTGAACCTGTGGACTAACAAAAAAATCAGCTTAAGCTGAGGCCTTGTATTTCTCCTGACCGATTATTACAGAAAATTCAAACACTGACTGTTGTTGTTAACAAATTTAGATCTTTCTGTCTTTCTCCCCACTACCAGGATACCTTTTCGGTTTTTCTCTTTCTGAGAAGCTATTGGGAATTATAAATGGCCTCCAATAAAGTTAAATACAAATTTATAATCATTCTTTACAATTGACTAGAAAATTTCAAATTAAAATGAATAGAATAATTAGTTATATGGTTGAACTCAAGGTTAAACAGAATAGTTTCGAAAGATAAATGTAATTAATTAATCTTGTCTGCATTAGTAAAGAGGTATTGAAGAACATGGCCAATTTTAAAAACCATTGAAGGGTTTCATGCAAGAAATCCCCAAGTTGTTTTCAGCTATTTTAAGGTAATGAAGTTTTTCATTTGTATTGTAGCCTAGAAATATCTTTAATGGATATATCTTTAATGAAATTCTTTCATATAAACATACATGAACTTATTTTACACAACTTTGTAGAACTAACAAAACTTTTTCGTAGTCTTCGGTATCAGAGTCTTGTTCTCCTTCTTGATTTTCCTTCTTTTGAAACTCTTCATCAAGTGTGAGCACTAGAAACTTAACATTTTCCAACTTATCTGGCTTTAGCTTCAAGAATTTTTGGTATGCTGGATTAGGTAGATTATTTTCAGTTTATCTTTGATGTCCTGCTGTGTATAAATGAAAAGGAGGATAGTATCCTGTCATACTATCTCTTATTTGAGGTTTTTCGGTGGTAGAAGATATGACAGATCGCTACTGGACGTCACATATAAACTATTTGCAATACTATTAAAGCACAGACTGGAAGAATACGCGGAAAGAGAGGTAGGAGATTACCAGGAGGTTTCAGAAAAGGTAGATCAACAACGGACAAAGTGGTTATGCTAAAACAAATTTTAACAGGGTGTTACGAGCAGAATATTCCTGCAAAAATGCTCTTCATAGATTTCAAGGGAGCATACGACAGCATAAACAGAGCAGAATTAATAAATACACTAAATAGCTTCCTAATACCATCCAAATTAGTGAATCTTATAAGAATGACGCTACAAAATACAAGCAGTGCAGTGAAATATAAGTAAAACTTTCACAACGGAGAAAGGACTTCGCCAAGGAGACCCACTGTCGACTACCATGTTCAATCTGGTGCTAGAACAAATAATAAGGAAGAGTGGAATTAACCACGATGGGACCCTATTTAACAAAAGCCATCAATGCCTCGCATATGCCGATGACTTGGTACTTCTCGCAACAAGCAGGAAAGAACTGGAAAATATTACAAAGCGATTGATTAGAACGGCAAAAGTTTTTGAATTGGAAGTGAACTTTGGAAAAACAAAATTTATGGAACTGAAGAACAGTACAGGAAGCAACAGGGAACAAAATCTGCAAGTGCAAACACATTCGAACAATGTATGCGAGTTTGAAGAAGTGAAGGACTACATGTACTTAGGGATATTGATGACGAATAAATGCGAAATAGATCTGCGGATAGCAAAGTGCAATAACTGTCTACGAGGGCTTGACAAAGTGCTGAAATCAAAGGAAGTGGCAAGAACAACGAAAATAAGAATTTATAAAACAGTCATACGACCAACATTAATATATGGTTGTGAGACATGGATCCTGAATCAGAAAAATCGGCAAAAGTTAGACATACAGGAGAGGAAAATACTAAGAAGAATTTTTGGGGGAAAGAATACGGAGCTAGGATGGGAAAGAAGAATGAATGCAGAATTGTATGAACTGTTCGGAGAAAAACCGATTGGACAAATTGTGAAGGAGAGAAGGCTGCAATGGCTGGGTCACCTCGCAAGGATGAAGGCTAACAGAAGTGTGAAAGACGTAGCTTGGAAGAAACCGGAAGGAAGGAGGAAAAGTGGTAGACCAAGGAAAAGATGGAGGGACGAAATAGAAGAAGATCTGAAAGAGAAGAATATCCGGAACTGGAGAGACGTAGCAAAGAACAGAAAGGAATGGAGAAGAGTCACACAGCTCTAGGCCTTAAAGGCCTGTCCACATGCTGTACATATAGAATAATTGGTTATATGGTTGAACTGAAGGTTTAACAGAATAGTTTCGAAAGATAAATGTAATAAAATGGCATTATGTTTGTTTAAAATTCTAAACGTTTTGAGTAATAACTAGAAAACTAAACACTTAACAATAGTCGCAAAAAAAATTAATGAATCTTGTCTGCATTAGTAAAGAGGTATTGAAGAACATGGCCAATTTTGAAAACCATTGAAAGGTTTCATGCAAGAAATCCCCAAGTTGTTTTCAGCTATTTTAAGATAATGAAGTTTTTCATTTGTATTGTAGCCTGGAAATATCTTTAATGAAATTCTTTCATATAAACATACATGAACTTATTTTACATAACTTTGTAGAACTAACAAAACTTTTTCGTAGTCTTCGGTATCAGAGTCTTGTTCTCCTTCTTGATTTTTCTTCTTTTGAAACTCTTCATCAAGTGTGAGCAGCTAGAAACTTAACATTTTCCAACCTATCTGGCTTTAGCTTCAAGAATTTTTGGTATGCTGGATTAGGTAGATTATTTTCAGTTTATCTTTGATGTCCTGCTGTGTATAAATGAAAAGGAGGATAGTATCCTGTCATACTATCTCTTGATATGGCAGGAATAGATAGTTTTATTTTATCTGCATAGAACAACATAGAGTCCAACACTTTCAGGACCACAAATTCTATTAGAAATGTTGCTATATTTTGTTAGTAGGGTATGTTCTAGTATCACGATTTCAAAAGGATCTTTGGAACGAGATTTAAATAATAATTTCCTCTTTTCAGCCTCCTCTTCTCAATGAGCGCAAAGCAGCGATCAACTGGCATCATTGAATGTCCGGGTATTGGGTAATATATAAAAATAATTTTGAATATCCCAGAAGAACAGAGAGAATCCAAATAAGTAAAATAATAGTCTAAGGATGTTATTACTTCGTCAAATATCAACTGTAGTAATAGATTGGTCTATCTCTTCTTTACCAGATGACGTACACAATACAAACTTGTCAAAATGTCACTTAGGGACTTCTTGCATGAAATCCTTCGATGAATTAATTATTTCATTTGTTATGCCTAGTCCTAGTCTATTATTTTAAGTGAGGATTAGTCATCAGTATTTCCAGGATATTCCATATTACAAATGAATCCTTAAACGCGAAATAATATTGAACCGGAATAATTTAGATAATAGCCAACTGTGTCTTTAAGAGACACAAGAGAGAAAATATTAAAATGCCTCTAATTGTTTGTTTAACAAAATCGCCACAGAAAATTGGAGGAGGGGGGGTGGGGAGGACGTGAGGGTATATTAAATACAATAAAAAATAAATTACACAGATTAATAGGGGATACAGCTGCCTTAGAATTGTTTCTTGTCACTTGTTGGCCAAATTCAGTAATGAAGTATTTAGATGGCTTTAAAGAAAATTGAGATATTTCAGTTTTTTTCTTCAAATATCTACGAAGTCGTTAACTTTTGCTGAAACACAAAGCACGATAACAGTCCTCGTTTAACCGAATCTACACTCGGGAGCAAAAAAATCGACTCAGACTGCACACTCGCATTAAATTACATCTGACACAAAAACTAAAACTTAAATTTCACTTTTGCTTTCAAAATCTTTAAGTTCAGGATTTTAGCTTTAAAATCAGTGCATATTCTTTTAACTTACGCTTCTTATACACTTACACTACCCTACAATTTGTTGGGATCGATGATCACAAGATTTTGTATAAGTTGACATCATTGTTCTTTGCAAGCCAGTAGGTCGTTTAAAAGGCTTACCTTACCAACCCGTATTTGTTGGCTGTCAAACGTCAACCGGTATACATTTTCGTCAGCTACATTTAGGAATATTAGCTGCTAATGTATACTACAACCGAAGTTGCGGCTCAAGCGGTTGCATTATTGCAACAAGGCCATAATCAAGGGGAAGTCGCTCGTGTGCTGCACATGAGTCAGTCTACCGTGTCAAGAGTTTACCGAAGATACCAGGAGAATGGTAGCTTTCATCGAAGAAGAGGTTCCGGCAAACAGCGGTGCACAGTAGCGAGAGGTGACCGTTTCATTGTCCAGAGCTCTTTAAGGAATAGGACTCTCACCGGCGTACAAATTCAACGGGAGCTCAGAGAAACGCGGGGAGTGACTGTTAGTCGGTGGACAGTCAGAAGACGACTCAAGACAACTAACCTTAGTCCAAAAAGGCCAGCTACGGGTCCAAAATTGACCCCAGCCCATCGAGCAGCTCGTCTACGTTTCGCAAGAGAGCATGTTGATTGGACAAACGAGCAATGGCGCTCTGTACTGTTCTCGGATGAAAGCAGAGTGTGTTTGCACGGCAGTGACAGAAGAGCAAAAGTATACAGAAGGCCGGGAGAAAGATTCGCACAATGCTGCATAACAGAAAAGGTGGCTTTTGGGGGAGGTTCCTGTATGGCATTTCTATGGACGCAAAAACCGAGCTGGTTTTTATTGAAACCGGCGGCCGAGCAGGAGGTTTGACTGCGAACCGATACATCCAAGAAATTCTAGAGAACCATGACGTTCCTTACGTTGGTTTTATCGGGGAAACCTTCATTCTCATACAAGATAATGGCCGTCCACACAGTGCAGTTTCCGTAAGGCATTACTTGCAAGAACTTGAAATACGAGTTATGGACTGGCCGGCGCGCAGCCCGGACTTGAATCCTATTGAACACCTGTGGGATGAACTCAAAAGGAAAATTCGGGCTAGATATTCTGCACCAGTTATGAAAGCTGAACGTCAAGCAGCACTTACCGAAGAGTGGGATGCTATCCCGCAAGACAGCGCGATTAAACTTATTCATTCCATGAACAACCGGTTACAAGCGGTCATTAGGGCTAGGGGCGGTAACACTAAATATTGATAATGTTTTTTTGAAAATTAAAATAAAAATGTACTTGATATTACCTAGTCTATTCTTTTAAGTTTTTCGCGTCTGTTTTGAAGTTTTAGCATTCTAAAACATAACTTTATTTTTTCAAAGAAAAAGAAATGTAATTTAAAAGAATGTGCACTCATTTTTATGTTAAGATCCTGAACTTAAAGGCTTGAAAAGCAAAACTGGAATTCATGTTATATTTTTTGTGCCAGGGACATTTTACTGCGAGAGTGCGGTCTGAGTCGATTTTTTTGCTCCCGAGTGTATTATTCAAACGACGTTCATAGTTGTTGATGTTGTTTTGTCAAGTCTATTTTGTTTGTATTAATGTTGTAAATATTAACTTTAGCGCTAATTTTGTTTTATTTTATTGACATACAAGCGGAAATATATCAGCAGATTCCAAATTATATGATAACACATATCATTAATAAATATTATTGTTAGAATTTTTAAAATTCCTTTCTACTATTATTGAAAGTGAATAAAGAAAATCGGAATCTCATCTAATAAAACCGCATCGTGCAAGTTGTATTACAAACACATCGCGAACCCGCTCACCCGTCACAAAGAACTGGATAATTTACCATTTTGTTTTCGTTACAATTCAGTGGATGCGTACGTTTTGCGACGGCCTTCCATACGATTTATCATTAAAGCATTTATTTCATCCCATCCGCCGGCCTACAAACCATCGTACATGCATCGCACGGCACTGAATACCACGAAAAGAAGAACAGAACGGTGAAGTCAGAATGAACCTATATGATATACGGTTAAGATAAAGGAAAACCAGCGTTCGTTGTCGGGTTTTTAACATTTTAACGAGACTTGATGAAGCGTAAGGGGCGTGTTCCCCTTTCCGTATGTTCGTGTATCTTTTCCACCGGGCGTTTTACTTGTAATACGTACACACACACATCGCATTTATTGTAAGATGCGCATACATACATACATAGAACGCGTATATTGGATATGAAAAGTCGGACAAGCTATAAGGTATGTTAGTTTCAGAGATACGACTGCTGGATAAACGGTGACTGTGTAAAAGGTTAGGGTCTCTTCGGCTTATTACGCTCTTAAAATATGTGAAGGGAATTGTGTTGTGAGAATTATCGATGACATTAAGAGTGGATCGAAATAATTGCAACGCTCTGCGGTTACAATCGCGATGGTTAAACGTGTTGATCCATGTAGGTATTTAGACAATTATTCGAGATAATTGTATGGATTGATCTACGTGGAAGGATAAACCGAAAATGTCTTAAAAATCTTTAAAGGTGATCAGTCAATTGAATGTCAACACAACATAAAACATAAGTACCTAGTCCAGCGTACTGGGTTCGAAACTTGGAGCTTCTATTTCAAGTTTACATAACAGGACCCTAACCTCAATGCATGACTTCATATCTTATTCTAGAGTACAGGTCACCAAAGCAGAATGATCTCATTGTAAAATCATTATATGATCCTTTTGATTAAAGTACAGCACAGTACAACTTGGCTAAACCAGGTTACAACATGTTCTAAGGCCTCATCAACAGAAAGGTCAAGCAATCTAGATGCACAACTAAATTCAACTGGTAAATCAGCTAAATTAAAATTAGATGTGCTATATTTCGTCTTCTTCAAGAATACGACATTTTAAGGCATTTTCTTTCATTCACATTCGCAATGAGGTTATTTTTGCCCAACCCCCCTGTAATTGACGTAAGCTGTTGGAAAAAAAATTGTACTATGGACTCAAGCTCTAACCATACAACAGTTGTAAAGCACATATCATAACGAGAGAGTTGCCCGAGTGGTGTTGAACACACTTAAAGGTTAATCGAATGTAGGCTTTCACGGCCACTGTTCCATAAAGATATATCTTTCGGGTGTTGCTGTGGTCGTTGTAACAAACTTGACGTTTCGCTGCTTATACTGTCAGCTTCTTCTGATGTTATCTAAAGAGTCTCTAGAGAACGTCAAGTTTATTAGAACGACCACAGCAACACGCAAAAGATGCATCTTTATACATATGACATTTAAAGATTGTCGATGAGGTTTAAATGAGCGAAAATGTTAATCGGTGGGCAAGCTGGTCAATGGGCTCGTTGATCTGTTGGCTAGCTGGTCGGTGGGCTCACTGGTCAATGGGCCACCTTGTATTTTTTCATAAAATAATCCGTTTCTTCATATTGCTTCCCGAGTATCGGTGTGTGTGACATTTTGTGATTGGATATCCCGCAATAAAAATTGTCTCCATGAAAGGGATCGTAGAAAACAGATAACACTTCCATGCTTGTGATTTCATTTATCAGGCAACTTGGCACTACCAGTGTTTAATCAGTAATGCATACTTTAGAAAAGTGTTACAGTCGCAGAGTCATCAGTCAACTATTTTTACCCTGACAGAGCATATACCTTGTATTTTTTTGTATTGGGTTTGGAGTTTTGTACAGTTTAGTATCGAGGAGAAACCAAGCCTTCACTTCGCACAAATTTGGATCGAATGTTTCCACTTTTGACCTCACATCATCAGCCCAAATTAAAACCTATTTTAATAGCTCCTTTAACACAGTCCAAAAAGTTAAAGGAAGCAATCCTATCTTGCCTTTTCTGAGTATTGGACACGTTAGCATAAATCCTGTCTTTCTATGGTATGTAGGTGTTCAAAAAGAAAGCTTCTATTTGGTTGGCTCAATGTATATCTAAACGAAACAAATCTGAGGGGGGTGGGGCACATACCAAACGATAGCCCTGCTTTTAGGAATTTATTCACTATGCGATAGAGCTTTATTTTTTGCGCTTTTTTTCATCAAAAAATTATTTTCTAACAGAGAAAGGTAATGCTCTCCCTTCATCCATTAATAATTGACTTTATAACGTTATAAAAAGGACATGTGCAAAGGAGGATTGAAGCCAAGATATCTTTAGAATAAGATAGAGGTTGTAAGAACAAAGCAGGCATGTTTATAGAAATAGAATCGATAGTTGAACAAGTTGTGTGAAATGGAAGTTGTAGACGTTTGCTCTTACATTCCCCATCTTTATCTTTAACTCATTGATGAGCTTTAATCTCTTTTGTGCAAGAACTAAAGTCCTGTTATCACTCTCAGAGGTCAACAGTCGAAGCTTTCGTTTAAATTTACTTTATGGGCTGAGATGTTGGCACAAGAAATACTTTTTCTAAAGATGAAAGCAGACGCATATCTACCGTTAATTTAGAGCATTATATGGAGAGGTTGGCCAATTTTATGGTGCCTGAACTAGTAAAACTATCTTGGTTATAACCAAAGAACAGGGTTTCTCAGCAGAACAAAGCAATCTTAGACACTTCTAACATTTTTCTGACAGTTTGTGCAATTTTCTTTCATAAATTTGATCTTCAAGGGAGGTGATATCAATTGGCACAGTCTTAATTCGACTCCTCAAGACTTTTTCTTGATGGGGATATTTTAGGTGGAGAGAGTTTGATTTCTCTTGAACACTTAAAAGAAATGATCTGACACTAACTGGCAGCTCTTTCGGAGACAAATGTTTAGAAACCGTTATTAGGTAGATGGGGGTGGGCATGTGATGATGATGAAAGCAGACGCATATCTACCGTTAATTTAGAGCACTATATGGAGAGGTTGGCCAATTTTATGTTGCCTGAACTGGTAAAACTATCTTGGTTATAACCCAAGAATAGGGTTCCTCAATAGGACAAAGCAATCTTAGACACTTCAAACATGTTTCTGGTAGTTCGTGAAAATTTCTCTCACAAATTTGATCTTCAAAGGAGGTGATATCAATTGGCTTCCTTGATGCAGTCTTGATTCGATTCCTCAAGACTTTTTCTTGATGGGGATATTTCAGGCCGAGAGTTTGATTTCTCTGGTACAGTTAAAAGAAATTATCTGACACTAAGTGGCAGCTGTTTCGGAGACGAATATTTAGAAACTGTACTTAGGAAGAAATGCCAAACAAAAGAGACTCGAATATGGTCGTCGTTAATCGATCATTCCAGTTTTGATGGAGGATTACCAGTACTTTGGACAGACAGCGTCAAATTCGAATAGGAGTTTGTTTGCAAAAGGGCTGGAGGTGGCCTTGCAAACAAATATGTAGTAACTTTGTGCACACACATTTGTCAATAGATCTATGCAAGGATCTTAACATACTCTAAATTAAATTAACCTTAGTAGTACTTGTATATTGGGGTACCACAAGGATCAGTTTTGAGTCCCCTTCCTTTGCTAATTTATTATGTTCGTTTTTATTTTAATAAACACTAATTTTTGTGCCTCAAATAAATAAAACAAAATTATAAACTGAAAAAATCCAGATTTTATTACCAATCTATTTTCATATTATGTACAGAAAATTTATCATTATTTAAAACCAGTTTCGATCGTGGCAAAAAAATGCAGCATATAAACAAAAGGAAACCGCAGTTTTGACTGTCTTAATGATACACTGCCGATAACGATATAAAAAAGTAAAAAAAAGAGTAATAAATCGCATCTTTAAGAAAGATCTTAGAAAAAAAAATAAATATTCGTTATATAAAAAATATATATAAAATCCGTCTACTTATATATAACATATTTATAAATATTTACATCCTTAAAAATCTATAACGGAAGGATACGAATTGGTTCAGATATTTATACAAAAATTAAAACAAAGTTATAATACAATTGATTTTGTTCCATTTTCATATCATATATACATCAATCAATGTTAGACTCCCACCATATTTCCCTCCTTTTACTTTCATAAAAATATTGGACAAGAGAAAAGGCTCGAGTTACGTCGATAGGGGTTATTATTCAAAACACTCACCAGACACTTTCATGCTTCGCAATTTTTTTTTTACAACCTTCACTTCTATTTTAACACTAAAAAAGCACCCCCTTTTCGTTTACATATCACATAAATATAATTTAAAATAAAATTGCACACTTTTGCAATTATTATCGATTTTTTTTTTAATTTTAATTTAGTATCACAATATTACTATTCACTAAATATGAATCGCTACCGTTCTTTGAGTACCACCAGCACCACCACCACCGCTACCTCCACCACTATTAGCACCACCTCCTGCATTAGGGGTTGTCCCCGCGGTGTTCCTCCATGTCTATGGACGTGGTGATGAACGTGAGGTCCCCTGGAAGAACCTCTTCTCCTATGATTGTTGGGCACGTCCGGTAGAGCGAATTTAAGTTTTTCCCAAAATAATTTATCACCCCATTGGAAATAAACGTTAGTTTTTAAATAGAGTCGGATATCGGGGTCTAAATCCTTTTGGGGAACTTCACCTAAAAGCACTACGATAAGGCGTCTGCGTCTATCGCGGAGAACTTGGTGATGGGCGGATTTAAATTCGAACCTGCACCATTCAGACTTAATAAAATTCTCTGATAAGATCATTATCGTCCTCCTGGAGGATTCGACGGCTTGCACTATGGTGTCGGCGAGGAAAGCACCGACTGGGAAGTCTCTATAATGCAAACATAATTTGTAATTCGGTTCCAAAGCTGGGGCTAGAACTTCAGCGACCCAAGCCTCATCTTTGGAACTGTAACTGATGAACGCGTCGAAGAGTTTATCATCGCGATCTAGATCGGTGGCGTTGTGAAAGAGTCTAACTCCGAATTTCGAATGGAACCACACCCTTACTTCTTGACGAAAAATAAATAAAAATAAGATTATGGTGAGGATTACCGCAAACACCACTAAAGTTATCCCCAACAGCACCATATAATCTTGAATCGCTTGTCTTTTTAACACGGTTTTAGTCGCTGTTAGATTACCGTTAATGCTATTGTCTATATTAGCGGCACCTGTACAGATAGTTTCGTTATCGTAAGCGATATAGAAGCCTAATTCCGAATTGTCACTGTAAACTGAGTCACTATAAGAGTCAACATCCGTGAAATTATAAACACAACGGACATTCCTGATATCGAAAACCGTATCACCTTTCACCATCCATTCGCGTAATTTCTCCGTAAATTCGCACTCGCAAGACCATGGGTTAAAAGCTAAACTCACTTTAGTTAAAGTTAACGGTAATTTCCACACATCGTATATTGTAAGACGATTATGATCGAGGTACAAAACTCTCAACCAGCTCAAAGCGATGAATGTCGAGTTATTAATGACGGCTATCCTGTTGTGTTGTAAATGAATCTCTCTTAAACTTTCTAAACCTTCAAATTCGTACCCTTTAAGCTCGGTTAAATGATTCTCATCCAAATGCAACTCTTCTAAATTCCTCAAACCGTTAAAAGTCCTATTTTCAATACTTTCTATATTAGAATTGTTTAGGAATAAGATTTTTAACTTTTTTCTCCCGATTAAAGCATGGGAACCCATGGTTCTTAAATCGTTCCCATCAAGATATAATTGGGTGGCATCCATAGGGACTTGTTGTGGTAATTTTTCGATGTAACCTCGCGAAGAACAATCTACAACATTAGCGGACCAAGACTCGTCTCTATAACAGGTGCAATTTTTCGGGCAAGTCATTTCACAGTCGCAAGCATCGAAATCACAACAATGACAAACAGGGAAACAATGGGTGTCGTAACTGCATAAGAATTGGTAGGGTGTGGCCTCTACTAGAGGGACATAGGTTTTTCCCCTGTTATATAAAAGTTGGCAGTATATACTTTCTAAATCCACCAGTTTAGGTTTGCTTCTCGATCGATTCTCAGTATTGAATTTTTGCAACCAATCCATGGTACAATCGCATTTATAAGGGTTCCCTCCGATGTGGAATTCTGGTAAGACCTTATCAGCTGGGATATCGGATATTCGCAAAGATAACGGATCTAATAAGGTGATTTTATTCCCAAATAAGTCCACTCTAGTTAAATTGGGCTTATTATAAAAGGTGTACGGCACAACTCTATTAATTAGATTATCATTGAGATATAAAACCTCAATACTATTCGGGATATCACTTCCGGAAATTTCCGTTAACTTATTAGCGCTAATATCGAAAGTTGATAAAGAGAGACTGGATTTGATTTCGAAATAATTACTCAATTGCTCGATTTGGTTAGCGTGGACGTCTAACCATTGAAGATTAACAGGAACTTGTTCGTAATTCAGTCTTTTGAGCTGGTTCTCCGAGATATTCAACCAAACTAGATGCGGTAGTTTCCCAAAGAGGTCATCGATATCAGTTAGATAATTCCCATCTAATCTAATAGCTTGCAAATTCTCGTTTAAATCGAATGAACCCGGTTCAACCTTCTGGATCTTATTCCTGGATAAATTTAAAATTTTTAAATTGATCATCCGCCCGAATACACCTTTAGTGATATTTCCGATATAATTCTCGGTTAAACGGAGACCGTATAATTCTTTCATGTCCCTGAAGGTGTTGTTAGTGAGGGTGTCGATGTGGTTTTCCCCTAAATCGAGAGTTTTCAACATAGGGACGTTTAAAAGGACGTCAGGGACTTCGACTAATTTATTCCCATTTAGATGCAAGTCTTGGAGAGCGGAGCAATTTATTAAAGCTTCCGGGTGAATCGAAAAAAATTCGGTTATTATCAAGTGATAATAGTGATAGAGCATAGAGACCTGTTAGGGTGTTACTGTCGATTCTAGATAATTTATTGTTAGAGACGATGAGGGTGTGGAGATTGGCTAATTCCGAGAAAGTATATTCAGGGATTGATTCGAGGAAATTATCGTTGAGTTTTAATATTTGTAAGCTGAATAAGTCACTAAACATAGTTTGTTCTAACTTGCTAATTCGATTAAAAGAAGCGTCCAACACCACTAACCGCACTAGATTAGCGAAAGTCATCGCGTTAATCCAATCTTCCGTTAATTCGTTGTGTGATAAGTCCAACACTAATAATTGCGAAACGTTCCTGAACAAACCCGGTGCTAACACGTTAATCGAATTGTTCCTTAAATACATTTCGGTGATTTCGAGATTGTCCGAGAATAACTCGAGCGGTAAACTCACTAAACGATTATCGGAAAGTTTAAGGATATTAAGCGTACGCAGTCCTTCGAAAGCGCGATCAGCGAGATGCGTCAGTCCGTTCCCTTGCAAGTAGAGCTTTTGTAAACGCGCCAATCCCGAAAATTGTCCCGGTGGGAGCCTGTCGATATTATTCCGCGATAAATCTAATATTCGCAAGTTACCACCGCACCTTTCCATAGCGTGTTGGGTGAATTTAAACGAGGACACTTCACGTAAACGATTATGCGTTAAATTTAACACTTCCAGCGAGTATAACGGGCACAATACACCTTCCGGTAAGCTCCACATATTATTTTCACCCAAATCTAATCGTTCCAATAAACGCATTTCATCACTGAAAGCGTTAGGTGAGATCTCCAACGTCATAGCTGACCAATCCGTGTTGTGAGTTTTAACCGTGAGGTTCTTCAGCTCTTTTAAACCTTTAAAAGCGCCGTCGGATAGATTCCCGATCTTGCAATACTCGATGGATAACTCGCGTAGCTCCACGAGCTGTTGGAAGCTCCCCGATAACAACGAGCTTTGGAAGAATAAGGTATCACTACATTCTAACCGCAATCGTACAGTATGTTGTGGTTGTATCGTGCTGAAATTCGTCTTATCCAATTCGCTGTTGATCGTACGTACTCTGCAGACTAAAGCGACATCCTCGTCTTGGCCATCGTTGTTCTCCACGACCCATTTACACTCGTCCGGAGCTTCGTAACGTAAAGCTTTACTCAGCGAGGCCGATAACACGCCGAAGAAGAAGGTACCGAAGAGTACTGCGCACACAACGGTGGTGCCCATTTCGAAACGTTCTTACACCATTTTTTCCAACGTGCAGCGGCGTTTCGACGTGCCGCTACCATCCGGTTCGGTATTCGCCGCTTGACTGTTTCTCCTGGTACGATGCAAGAAGCTAGCAAGGCCATGGAATTTGAGTTGTTGTGGTGTGTTCGTGTTCCCCACCCCTTCTCGCTTGCTATAACCCGCTATATAGCGAGTAATAGCCGAAGATACGTTCGGCTCCGCGACTAAGAATAGAGCCGAATGTTATGCTGCTACGGCGGCGTTGCGAGCACCAGCAGCTCAGTACGGTGTTCTTTCTTAAGGGAAAGAGAAGGGAGAAAATCGAAAGAAAAAGAAGATAGGACAAAAAAAAACTGTTAACTCGGATCTCGCTCTTTTTTACCTCGGAACCGTCGAGTTTTCTATCTGATCGCTCGTTGAAATCACTGAAGAGTATCGCGTTAGGCTTTCGTTTATATTTTTAGAGCTGCGTCCTGGATGCCTTCTTGACCGCCTAATATGTAGATCTCTGCTTTTTCTTTTTTTGTTACCCGTGTAATATAGGGTGAAGATTTTTAGATAATGATTTCGTGAAATAATCTTTGTTGCTTCTTAGGAGAAATTTGCATTTTAGGATCTTAAATAAGATCTTCTTTATTAATTCCTTATACTGTTATTATTAATTGCATTTAATAATTAAGTGCCTCTTTAATAACTCGTTTTCCTCGTGAAAGCCAGATGTTAAAGTACGCTTAGAGGCATTGAAGTTTTACGATTGAAAAGCTTGAGTATACTAATTATTATAGTAACAGATAGGTTTCATTTACAAAAATAACGTGAGTTACTTGCAACAATTGTCGTAAAATAAAACAATATTTTAAAATCCAAGATGGTAAGTTCTATCAAAACAATTGTGAATAAATTTTATCTGTGAGTTAATTGTTTGCGGTAAATAAACGGTAAAAACAACATTCTTTTAGTGATAATTGCGATTTATTTGTTTTTTTTTTTTAGTTTGATTTAATGACTCACAGAAGCAGAAAAATTAAATATATATTTTTAATAAAATGCACAAAAACACTTGAAATAAACAAACGTGTTATAATTTACAAAAAAATTGTATTAATAACAAATACGACATTGACTAATTGATTATTTCACAATAAGTTTGTGTTTTTGAATTTGTTGATTTCTAAACATTCTAAATTGTTTAAAAGGACGCTTTTATTTTGTGTATGCAGAATTTTAAAATTGTCATTCAAAATCGTCTTCACATTTTAACAAATGTTTAGCATAATGAGAATCGGTTTTTTTTATTTTGAAAAGATCTCCTGTGTTCTTTAATTCTGCTATTAAAAGATCCTACCTGTTTGACATACAGCGTTAGTAAAAAGTCCCGGAACAGTCGAATAACTTTGTTATTTGAAAATTATGATTTCTGAAATTTGGTATGGGGGTATAGTTAATATAAATGCATTTTATGCAATACAGTTTATATTTTTTTCACTTCCGGTTTAATCGGCAATATGTCCAACTTTTTTTTTAAACGGAACGCCCAAATTTTTTTAACACTTTTTGATGCAAAATAAAAAACTGCGTTCAGGAAGTA
Organism: Holotrichia oblita; assembly: GCA_023690525.1. Taxonomy (NCBI): domain Eukaryota; kingdom Metazoa; phylum Arthropoda; class Insecta; order Coleoptera; family Scarabaeidae; genus Holotrichia; species Holotrichia oblita. Next base: position 94,929,174 of record CM043021.1, on the reverse strand, counting down.
TTAAGATGTTTATTTTTATTCACAAGAAATGTTTATTTTTATTCACAATTGAACAAAGAATAAAAACATATTTTTATTTTTAGAGAAATCAGCGACGTCCTATTTTTTTTCTTGAAAAATAGCATGTAACGTGCCAATACGCGCGCCACTGGTACGACTGAAACATCCTGTTGTATTGCAAAGTATGTCTCTCCCACAGCTATTAACACGCCTACAATTTTATTATGATATCTCAAGTCGTATTGGAAAAATCAAATTTTTACTGCTTTTTTTTAAATTAAACTTCAACACGCTGTAGATCGGTAACGAAGCGTTTGCGGACCTATGTTTATAAAAACTTTTTTGTTTAAAATGACCTGGGCAATCGCCCCCTTTAATATTGCCGCATCTTTTTAAACACTCTGTATAATATACCGGGTCATTCACGGAACTGGTTCGTTAGAACTTTTTGATGTTCTTGAAATTTAACATTTCTGAAAACCGCAAAAGATAGAAGCTAATATGTCTAATAATCAATGATAGAGAATTATTAAGTGTATTCAAAAATGCCATAATATATACGAGGGAGCGTTTCTATATTCGCGGAATGGGGGATAAGGGGTGGAAATAAAAAAACCAAATTATTTTTCTTTTTCAATATATTCACCTGCAAGACGGATACATTTTTCACATCTTTGAATTAATTTATTTATACCCTCATAAAAAAATGATTTCTCTTTATCTGCAAAATACGCCGAAACTGCCTCCTTGACTTCATCAGCGGCAGTAAATTTTTTACCCCACAGCTCTTTTTTCATTTTCGGAAACAGGTAATAATCACTCGGGGCCAGGTCTGGGTGTAGGGTGGGTGATTCACAATTTCGAAGCCCACCTTATACAGGGCAGCTAACGCAACGCGGCTCTTGTGGACGGGCGCGTTGTCGTGCAAAAGCAGCACACCTTTCGTCAATTTTCCCCGTCTTTTCTCTTTAATGGCTTCTTTTAGTCGCTCTAATATTGAAGCGTAATATTCTCCGGTTATAGAAACACCTTTATCTTCATAATCAATCAACAATATTCCTTCCGAGTCCCAAAATACCGTTGCCATGAGCTTCCCAGCTGATTGTGACACTTTAAATTTCTTGGGAGGTGCTGTGCCCTTTTTATGCCACTGCATGGAGTCTTGTTTGGACTCAGGTTCATAACGATGAACCCAAGTTTCGTCTCCTGTAACAATTCGACTCAATACACCATCCTTGTCTTTATTACAGAGGTCCAAAAATGCACGCGAACACTCCACGCGCTGTTGTTTTTGCGGCGGCGTGAGCATTCTCGGCACCCATCTTGCGCTGACGTTAGACATGCCGAGATGATCGTGTAGGATTTTAAAAATTGTTGTATCGGATACTCCAACCATTTCTGCGAGTTGTTTCTTCTTTAGTCGAGCATCTTCGAGTACAATTTTTTCAACATTTTGGATAAGTGCTGGCGTGGTCACCTCAATGCTCCTGCCCGGCCTCGGGTCGTCTTCAAGGGATTCCCTTCCTTGTTTAAATAAACTATGCCACTTGTACACCATGGTTTTTCCTGGACAAGAGTCGCCGTAAACCAATGACATCTTATTAATTATGGTCGCGACTGATTTTCCTTGCCTGGTAAAGAACTTTATAACGGCACGATATTCGATTTTTTCCATATTTCACTTTTCACTCCTGATTATGTTACTTGGTTGACGATAGCTCAAAGACTAACTGTCTAATAACAATGAAACTTCGTATTTATACTAATTATGAGTCGCTGCACAGGCCACGTCCCCAAATGCACCTAATCACCCCCCTACAACCCGCTCATTCATTTTAAAAAAGCTGATTTTTGACTAAGGGTGTCTTAGTAAGTTTTGATGCAGAATTGTATGCCTGACACAAAAAACCAATAAAAAATATACCATGCTATTTAAATTAAGAAAGTTGACGTCAACTTCCAGTACACCGAAAGTGGTACAATCGCGTAAATAATTTTGCTGATGAGCCACTGTGTGTGCGAAACATTTCGTACCTATTTGTTATTAATACAATTTTTTGGAAATTAGCACACGTTTGTGTTTTAATTCTAATCTAGTTAAGCATGCAATCTAGATCAAAGCAATATTAATCCTTTTATAAATTATAGCTATCGAAGTCATGCGGACTATATTCGTTGTAGATGAATATTGTTTATATCCATGAAACGTAAACATATTATGTATATATACTGTAATAACACAGACACGCTCACTTTAATGTTTAACTAAATTGCATGCAGTAAATTTAATTATAATCTGAGATGTGGGTAGGGGTCGCAATAATATATTGCCCACACTCTCGAGCACGCATTATAAGTCGTTTGATGTGATATTACATTTAAAATTACAATTGTGTACATTTATTACCCGCAATAAAATGAAGTAATGTATGTGTTCCCCAACGATTATAAACCTAACCAAGTAGATTATCAAAACTTTATATAGGAATAAATGCGAAATTTATTAAGATCCTTCACGATAATAGTTTATTTCCTCACTGGATTACTGCCATATCATCATATGAATAAAAATTCGATAATACCTCGAACGTGTATAAGTATACGCGTTTGTGGTGCTATTTGTAATAACCATAAAATTAATTAATATAAACACATGCCTCCTTTATATACATAATACATACGTTTCCTCTTCCGCTAACAAACAAGTTTCGTATGACTACATACTTATGTACTAACTACACATTCATTTCATCAACGTGTAATTTGTATTTGAACAACAAGCTTGTCAAGTATAATTAGACATTATAATTATATATAATTGTGGTTGAGTTATAACAATACGGCCGTAAATTAAATTTTAGAAGTACCTCGCGGTCTCTTAACAAAAATGTAATTCAACGAGTTAATTTCGGATTCAAGATTCGATGGAATAACCTACGAAACTAATAAGTCTATTATTAATGTTATTAGTACATTGTTGCTGTTTTTATAATATATAATTTAGAATTAATTCTGGCATATTCTACATAGATCGTTGTTTTTGATGTATTCGGCATATAATACAATTTTATACAATTTTATAAATAGGAATAGAATCAATGACCATATGTCTGTGACCTTGTCTTCAATTTGTAATGCCTTAGGGTTCGGTCAACATTTTTTTCCCGAAAGGTATAATTTTTATAATCTGCTGCAATTTCATCAATGTATACCCGGTACACCCAGAGAAAAAATGTTGGCGTTTATCGTTTCGACAGCTGTCTGTTCTTCTAATGCGGTTTTAATGGGCGTTCGAAACTGCATACCGTTTGTAGAATACCGATCTGCTGTTTGATATTATAAAATGCCAAACGGTTATGGTTATTGGTCCACCTTACTGTATTGTTGAGTTGATGCAGCATTTATATTAGAATAATCGATAAATGTATCGATTTAGAAAGAGTTGTTTTGTGTCCTTGTGTATCAAATCTAGAATACCATCTCAGCCAGTTTTACTGAGGACTTGGTAGAATTTTAATCAAAATATAACATGTCTACAGAGCCATGGACCTATCTTCCTAATCTTCAATCTCCCCCTAAAACTAAACATTACTTCTTGGAATATTTATCTCCAAGAATACTGTGGAATCATTTTTGCTCCGTTCAAATAGTTCTTAATCATGCTCGGCAAAAAGGGTGATTTTCTGACAAGAACTGGAAATTTTAGAATGTCGAAAAATAACCTAACGCCGCTTGTGACTGTGGGACTCTCAGCTTGCTATGCAAGCCGCCTACCCACTAAAACCCATCTCTACCTTGCATAATAGCCGGAACCATCTAGGGATATTACGTCACATCAGCTTACTCTGACACTTCCTGTATCACGTTTACTCTCTAATTATTATTTGCCTCTCCATTTCGTCAGCTTCCTTTCTCTGGATAATAGATTGGATCATATTATTGATGGATCTCCAATTTTTTGGCATTTCTATCATCTTGTGCCAGCTGTTGCACTGAAATATTGTATGTTCGGCTGTGTCAGTCTCACCACAGTATATACATTTATCGATTTCGCTCGTAGATGTATGTTCTTTCCTCTACCATCAAATCTATTGGAGTAATCCCCGTTATTACTTGTAACGTTTAACGGGTCGATGGCCGCAGTGGTTAGGTGGCTGACTATTGTTGTGAAAGGGCGATAGGCGCCGGGGTTCAATTCTCTGGAGGGACGGTGACATTTTTTCAGAGAGTTTAATCCCGGATCGACTTGCCATTCGCTGTTGGGAGCAAAGTGATTAACAGCGCGGCATCATAAAAGGCGATATGATGCTGTCACAAAGCCAATTGAACACAACATACACACACAAAAACTACACCGCAAGAGTTGCAGTGCTAGCCAGACAAGCGATACAGTTTACGGAGTCACTGCAACTAAGCACCCACCACATTAAAAAAAAGGCTACTAAGGACACCGTCCTGTAAGCGGATGCCACTCGGAGAAGGACGGTTCTCTGCATTCTTTCGATGGTTCTTCGATATTTTTGCCTGGTTATAGCCTGGTGCCATATGGGGGCACCATAAAAAATGGTGTTATGTATGGCTCCTGTCAGTACCACCCTCTTACCTCTCTTGGGTCCCTTTATGTTCGACATTACTTTACTAATCTTGGCCGTTTGTCCCTTCGCTCTGCTAGTTACTATGTTTAAATGTGGTCCAAAGGATCCCCTATTGTCAATTATAATTCGTAAATACTTGAACATCTGACGTGGTCTCTCCTTCTTTTACCTCTGATGTTTGGCTTCTGTTTCTTTCGGTGCTAGTGAGAGTCCGTGGCTGTGGATCCAATCTCCTATTTGTTCCAGGCATAAGTTTGTATTTTCGATCAGTGTATATTCATCCTCCGCTCCAACCACTAATGCTAGATCGTCAGCAAAACCGACAGATGTCGCGATGTGCGCGTTCCAATCCTAGTACTCCGTCAATCCTAGTACTCAGTCAGGTGTGTTCTTACTAGATTGACCAGGTACTGATCTATCCCTCTATTTCGCAATTCGTTTACGATTTGACGATGTGATGCCGAATTGAATGCATTTTTCACATCGATTGTGATTTTGGTACACCATCTCGTCCAGTAGTCTTTGGCAGTGTCAATAACCTTCTGCACAGCTTGGATTGTTGATCTTCTTTTTCTGAAACCGTATTGTTGATCGTGGAAATCACTTTTCAGTTCCAAATCTTTAAGTAATCTTTCTTGGACGAGGGTTTCTAGAAGCTTGGAAGTTCAGGAGGCTCTCCAGCTTTTGGTACTATGACTACTTTAGCTTTTTTTCCAATCGTCCGGAAAATTCTGACGATCCAGTAATCTGTTCATGACACTGGTTAACAGTTCTGGCAAGCAATTTGCCGCAATTTTAATAGTGGTGGCTGCTATCTTGACCTCCAGCTCGGTGAAGGGTTCAACATGAGCTACGCTAATAACTCTTTCTCAGTCATTTTGGGCTTGTGGGAATAGGCCCTCCCTGTGATTTGCCGTTTTTGATCAGTTGTGGTTTCGTATTGTATCAAGCAGTTGGTTTACTCATTACAGTTCTGTACGGTCCCTCCCCCTCTACCTCCCATATATCGTTGTCAGAATCTTTTCTTTGTTGTTTTGATTAATTTGCATAGTTCTTTTCTCAGCGTCCGATATGTCTACCTGGCCAGGAACGTTTCTCCGCCTGCATCAGTATTTCCTTTCTTGTGTCGCTCTGTTTTATGCTGTTTCTATACGTGTGGGTTTGCTGCCCTGAGAAGGTTTCATGGTCAGCAGTTTTCAAGTTTTTTCCCATGAATTCGAATCCAAACCCATGAACACCAAGCCCCATATTGGGCGCCAAATTAATTTAATTTAATTGGTGCTTTGTTAATAATCTTTATCCATCAGTATTCTATAAAATTCGTAGAAACTTTAAAACAAAACGAGAATTTTACCTAACTTTTTAAACATTATTTAAATAATGATTCCAATCGCCAAACACATGCATTAATTCTTCCATAGACCTTCAGACACATATACATACGTAATGTATAAACATACGAAAACGACTTTGATAAATGATGACCATACCCCTGTTAGACAAACCGAAACTAAGAAAGACAGGCGCGAATGTTGCCAGTTCGAGGGCGCAGCAATAAAACACAGCTCGCGCACTTGGCCGAGGCGGCTAACACTCCGGCTCGTTATTGCCCAATTAATAACGAGCACGAGGAATCCGACTACACGAAAAACCCATCTTCGGGGGAATATTAAACCATCCCCGAATGTAAATAAAATAAGAGAAGATGCGAGAGAGGAAAAAAAAAGTCACGTATACAGGACTAGGAAAGACTGTGAGAGATAAACAGGTTATGGCCGGTAATTTCTCATACAATACCGAAGTCTTAGACGCTATAAAGTTTACGAATGAGTACAGTTTTCGTGTATACAGTATTGTCCATAAAAGTTCCGACCGTATTGTGTAACGTTTTTATTGGATTTTGATTGTTGAATCATACTAAAAATGCATGTTATTAAGTTGTGTATTCATTCGGATTCATTGAACTCTGTAATACTGTACCGTATGGGTTTAAAATCTACCTTGTAATCTCCAATTATGCGTGCAGTTGACGCGTGTAATGTATGAACAATGAGTGTTCAATAATTTACAAACATAAACACAATGCTATTCCGCGTACCTATTTCATAGACATTCTCTGAGAGATATGCCTGTGTTTACTTCATAGACAGTAATTGTGATTTACAAGCAACATAAACACACCTGCTATTGTAGAAATACGATAATTCTGTATTGTTAGTTATAGAAAACGATGTACATATGTATACATATAGACATTTTTTTTCTTCTTTAATTTATTTCGACCATATTTTGATCAAAAGCAGATGTTCTTTTATGGAAATAAAGAAGTTTTATGCCAGGGCAAAATAGAAGAATCTTGAAGTCTTTCTAACAGGTGGTCTAAAATAACGTAGTGACATACAGAGTGTTAGAAATGGATACAGGGTGGTGCAACCAGGATGGGTTGGACGATTATAATCAAACGAGGAGGAGTTTAGAAAAACCTTTCTGGGATTTGATTGATAGTTACATGGACTACGTTTTAGAAATATTTTCTTTATACAGGGTGATCGAACCAGTCGGTGGCGAACCAAACTTGTTTTTTGATGACTTTAAATCTTTAAACGTAACAAATCTCAAAAAATTACATTTGCAGTCAATTTGCTTAAAAACCCTCAGTCAAAAGGATAAGATGTATGGCATTTTTAGAAAGCTGATAAAGTTCTCTGTAACATAGGAAAATAATATACAGGGTGTTCCATTTGAAAAAAGTAAGTCCCAATTAGATTTACAAAACTCGATCACCCTGTATAATGGTGAATAATTTCAAGTTGAGTGTAGGCCACTATTTTACCCAACAATATGGCACATTCAACGATACACTTAATTTTTTAATATTCATTTCCGGTTTTCGTATAAAATGGACGACATTGGAGCGTTTTTTCAACTTTAATCGCTTTTGTCTCCATAACTATGGGCCTTAGACCCAACTAATGTTATATCAAATTGTTTGTATCAATAAGCAGAATCGATTGGAATATTCGTCACCGACTGGTTCGATCACCCTGTATAAAGAAAATATTTTTAAAACGTGGTCCATATAGCCATCAATCAAATTCCAAAAAAGTATTTCGAAATTCCTCATCGTTTAATTACAATCGTCCACCCCATCTTGATTGCACCACCCTGCATGTATCACTCTTATAAGGAAAAATTATTCATTTTATACAAACGTTAAGAAAGTGTTGCTAAAATTTCCGAAATTGACAAATATGAGCAAATATCACTGCAAGAAATTCGTATGAATGTGGTACAAGTATTGGGTGAATCTACACCTTCATATTAGGTGGTAAAGAGTTGGGCAAGGGATTTTAAACTTGACAGAGAGACCTGTAAACAAGGTGTTGGTGCTGGACGGTCAGAAACTGCTGTTGTTAGATTTAGATTTAGATAAAAGTGTGATATTGCACCGCGACCGTCGGTCTATTGTGCTCCCTTACATGAGGTGTAAGCTGCTGGGTTTTGCCCTCAGTCACAGCTCCCCATCCAGCCTAAGAGCTTTAATAAACTGTAACAGATGTGATGGCAGTCGCTATTCTGTTTCAGATCTATCCTCTTCATGTGTTCCCCAAGGTGACAATGCCCTGTAAGGAAACCTGTGAGAATGCGTAATCTGTTCCTGTTTAGTTCTAGCATGGTTTTTGCTTTCTGCTTGTTGAAATTTCCAAGGAATATCTTGGAATGTCTCAAACCAGGATTATTGTGCCAGAGGGAAGTTCTGACGTCCTCTTCGCTGTCTTTAAGTTCAGTGCTCACCCCTATTCCACAGAATGGTTCCGGTCCCACAAACGAAGTTGTGGCGGTCTCCTTTGCTAATAGATTAGCTTTCTCATTACCACTGATGTCCTGGTATCCAGCATAATGTGAGTTTGTTTTCCTTGCCCAGGTTGTTTAGTTTATACCGGCATTCCCAAACAAACTTGGAGCTGATGATGTTAGAACTCGGGGACGATTGAAATGCTGTCCTTTCGATAGTTCCTATCAAGATTCTCCTGAGCACATCTTCCAATCGCATTAATCTCTGCCTGGAAGACACTGTGGTATATTCCCATCGGCTCTGAGTATTTGGTTCCTGGCCCGAATACCCCTGCACCTGTTCCTTTTTCAGTTTTAGGCCCATCCGTATACCATTTGATGGTGTTTGCTTTTGGAGAGTAGGTGGAGGATTCTTCGTTGGAAAGTTTTTTTCGAAGCTGTATTTCCTAACCATTTCATCGTTTTGCAGATCTGAAATTGGGGAAAGTCCCGCCATGGATGACAAAGCTTCTTGGCATAGAATCTCGGCTCCTCCCGTCCCTGCTCTGGCTAGTCGGTACATTGCCGCAGGGGCCACTCCCTTCATTACTAAGTGTAGAGGTGTGAGGTCTAGGATGAGCTCTAGGGCCACGGTTGGCCATGTTCCCATTGCTCCGGTAATGCATATATATGTTAACCTTTGCAGCTTGCCAAGGATATTCTTGGTTGTGACGTGTGTGACCTTTTGGAACCAGATTATTGCCCCCTATCTTACTATACTAGTGTACAGCCATCGCAGTATATTTGGATTACAACCCCACGTTTTGCCTGCTAAATTCCGGCATATCATTAAAGCTCTTGTTGCTTTATTTACAGTCAGTTCTTCAGAAATTTTTTGTCCATGGTTATTCCTAGATATTTGACTTCTGTTTTGCATTCGATTACTGTACTCGTAGTGAAAGGTACGATTGTGGTTTTTGCTGAGTTAATATGCTCAGCCCCACTGATTCGCTAGTAATTCTAAGGCTTGTTTGTATCAGGTCACAAAGAATTCCCTCAAACTTGCCTTTTGTTATTATAACAATGTTATCGGCATATCCTATGCAGTGTACGCCGAAAGCAGTCAACCTGTTAAGCAGCCCATCCGCCACCAGGCTCCACATCAAAGGCGAGCAAACGCCGCCTTGAGGTGTTCCACGGGTCGTGCTGATCTTCGTAGTGTGTTGGCCTACCGTTCTCTCAGTTGTCCTTGTTACTGCTGAAAATATTGATCTGATTCATGACGTTAGATTCGATTAGTAAGATCTATTGTGATGTGTTTCTCAGTTGGAAACATAATAAGGATTTTATCCCTGAATTGCACCAGATTGCACTAGATCGCAACAATAGATCTTGATTGATATAAATTTGCCTACTGGGCTCCGGTTTGTGTGTTTGTGTGTACATTATTGATAAAACATGATAACTGATTATTCTATCGATCAATCATTGTATTTTGCAACAATGTAAGGCCTTGAAGGCTAAACGTATTTGATGTCTCCTCTAGATCACCTTCTACACCCATTACTTGGTGGCTATGTTCCTATATCAGTAGATGTTAAAGGCCCATCAGACTTGAAATTGCACCATTGTACAACTCGTACGTCTCTTTGAAGATTTTTATGGTACAACGGTCTTCGCTAGATAAATATTGCTCTTTATTAGGATTCATTGTTTTTTAAAACTCCACAGTTCAAGTTTGGTTTCGACTTCCTCCTTTTTTTGGTTCCTTTCCATTTCATTGTTTTATTGGAAAGTGTCCACTAAGGAGTTCATCCGATTTCACACTTCCATTTTTTTGTTCCATTAATTTTTCTTAGCCTTCGATCTTCTAAGCACAACGATATAATATATAGAAAAATAGATTTATGGGCGAATATACTAAGGGAGCTTTTGATGCTAAAATTGTGGAGAGAACTCCCACTTATCCCTTCCCACTATTATCCAATGATATCTCAATTCAAATTAAAAAACTGTATAGTTTTTAAATACCTCAACATCATCTACGTATACATACAGGGTGTCCCAAGTTGAGTGGCGTATTAGAATATTTCCTAAAGTACACCAAAGAGAGCGCTGAAAATTTGGTTGCCTTGGTTTCCGGCCATGCTCTTTTTAAATAAAATAATTTTAAAGATGGCCGACTTCCGGTTATAACGGAAATCGATAGGAACTTCGTTATTTTAAATGAAACACCCCATATATTAGTGGATTTTTGGATTTTACGCAAAATTTTAGGCCAACTTTCTTAAATAAACCTTATGTCTAAAATGCACCGTTTTTGAATAATTCCACTTTTTTTTTAATAATTCGACAAATCATTGCTGGGCGTCATTCGGCCTCTCTCAGACAACGTTTGACTTACAGCCTTCAAAATTTTTATGATGAGTACTAAGGTCTAATTGTAAATCGCTGTTGGAAAAAAAGTCTAATATCTTACACAGGATGTTCAAAATACACTTGCCAATGTAGACAAATTCATACCTTGGGAAGTCGCTTATTTCAAATAGGACACCCTGTATTTTACTAGGCCAATAGTTGGGACTTTTTATTCCCTTTTGATCTGTATTTACATTCCCTATACCTAGCTCTTAAGGTTTTTGAGTTATTTATGATTTTTATAAAACAGACTGAGATTTGAAAAAAAACAAAGTTGCCATGAATCATAAAATGACATTTCCAATAAAACAAATACTCTAAAACTAATCTGATAATTACGAAGAGTGTTATTGTTAAGTTAATAGTTGTTCCTTTAATTTGTTTTTACTGTTTGATTACAATACACTGAGTAATAATAATACAAATAATAATAATAATAATAACCATAATGGATAATTACAATTATTCAAACGAAGACATTTTAAATTTGTTTTTTATTCATGGACAGTGTAACAGAATGGCTGCTCGAACATGCAGAAACTTTAATGAAACTTACCCTCAACTACCACCGATGACAGAAAATAAATTGAGAAGGTATTTGGCCAATTTTCTAACAACTGGTAGCGTTAAAATAAAGAAAGCTACATCTGCTCCGGTTACTGGGAATGAAGATAATGAAGTTTCGGTTTTGGCTTATTTTGAAGCGTTTCCACGAGCGTCAACCAGAGCCGCTGAACACGATTTAGGCATTCCACGCTCTTCCATACACAGGATTATGAGAAACCATAAGCTACACAATTTCAAATTTGTAACTGTGCATGCACTACAACCTACAGACAGATTACTTCGAGTGCAGTTGTGTGAAATGCTTATGGTGGCCCAGCAAGAAGACGTAAATTTTTTACAAAAGATAATTTGGACAGACGAATCCAAATTTTCTCACGAAGGTGTGTTCAACAGGCATAATTCCCATTTTTGGTCCCACGAAAATCCCCACGTAATTAGGGAAAGAGGATTCCAAAATAAATTTAGTTTTAACGTTTTTTCTTGTTTGATGGGCAACAAATGTTGTTATTTTATTTACGACGACAATCTAAATTCAGAAATGTACATAGAAATTTTGCGGACGGTTCTAACGGAGTTCTTAGACAGCTTACCGCTAAATGTCTACAGAAATTGCTGGTATCAGCTTGATGGAGCTCCGGCACATAGTTGTAATGGGTTAAGGCAGTGCATCACTGAACTTTTTGAAGATCGCTGGATAGGACGTGGTGGGCCTTGGGCGTGGCCACCGAGATCGCCCGATCTCACGCCAATGGACTTTTATCTGTGGGGAAAAATAAAAAATGAAGTCTATTTCGACCCTGTTAATAGCAGGGCAGAGCTTGAAAATAGAGTGCGCAATTGCTTTGGGACTTTACAGGGAAACGAAATTTTACGCGCTACAACGGATGGTGTAATGGGTCGCTTAAACCGCTGCCTAGATCTAAATGGAGATCATATTGAACGATTTAACTAAGGTTTCTGTTTTCGTCTACTTGTAAATGGTATATGTACCATGCTGTTTTTACCCATTTGTTGCTTCAGTATCGTATTTGCTTTCTAATTTGACATTAAAAATAATAGTCTTCCTCATACCTGTTTTTATTATTTATGCCTACTTTAGTGTCACTCCGAAAGGTGTAAATCCAACAGTTATACATGACAACTACTGATAAACAGTATTAAATTAGCTTTAGTGAAATAGTTCCCTCTAAATGTCATTTTATAATTCATGGCAACTTTTTTTTTTCAAATCTCAGTCTGTTTTATAAAAATTATAAATAACTCAAAAACCTTAAGAGTTAGGTATAGGGAATCAAAAGAGAATAAAAAGTCCTAACTATTGGCCCAATAAAATACAGGGTGTTCCATTTGAAATAAGCGACTTCCCAAGGTACGAAGTTGTCTACATTGGCAAGTGTATTTTGAACATCCTGTGCAAGATATTAGACTTTTTTTCCAACAACGCTTTACAATTAGACCTTAGTACTCATCATAAAAATTTTGAAGGCTGTAAGTCAAACGTTGTCTGAGAGAGGCCGAATGACGCCCAGCAATGATTTGTCGAATTATTAAAAAAAAAAGTGGAATTATTCAAAAACGGTGCATTTTAGACATAAGGTTTATTTAAGAAAGTTAGCCTAAAATTTTGCGTAAAATCCAAAAATCCACTAATATATGGGGTGTTTCATTTAAAATAACGAAGTTCCTATCGATTTCCGTTATAACCGGAAGTCGGCCATCTTTAAAATTATTTTATTTAAAAAGAGCATGGCCGGAAACCAAGGCAACCAAATTTTCAGCGCTCTCTTTGGTGTACTTTAGGAAATATTCTAATACGCCACTCAACTTGGGACACCCTGTATAATATAATAAAGAGAACCAACAGATATTTCCGCTTTCCTTTTAGGAAACGTAAACGAGGAACAAAGGTAATTAGGAGCTGTGACGATTTCCGTTGAATTCGTGTGCACATTAACAACATCCAGTTCAGCCCATATCCTGTCCTCTCTAATAAATATAATTCTTAAATATATTAGCTACATGATCATTAGAAAGTTGTCAAAATTATTAAAATTCCATCGATATACATTTAATGATAGTTTTTACCATAATTTATTATTAATTTTAATATAAAATCAATATAAATACATATCTAGTTTGGCTCCAGCTTGAAGATATTTAAAATTCTAATTCTAATTGTTATAATAAACCATTAAAGAATTCACGTTAACAAGAACTCTTCCCGGTGCGTACATATATTTTCAGCTTAATATATTCCTGTACGCATCCTCGTTTACATAATTTAGAAATTAAACCGTTCATGCGTAAGGAACGTATTTATAAATATTGTATACTCGAAAACAACTCGGTTAAACATCTCTTCCATACGCTCCAAAAGGCATAAATACATCGATGGCAATGAGTATCCAGTAAATTCTGTCTCTATCCATCGTTTATCTATTTATTTAAAGAAAGTTTTGTTTCATTTATCAACGTCAAACATTACAAGTAATCAACGATTATGGTCGGGAATAATTTATAAGTACGTCGAATTTGTGACTCTAGTTATTCTTACAATAGAATACAAATCACTGTTGCCACACTGAGGTGAATGTTACCAATATGAAGATAGATAAAAAAAATGTGCGTCGTAAATTATTCCGGAAATAAAATTTATTATATTGCAGTAGGATGATCGGAATTAGAAGGTTCCTTATGAAGAAGCTCCGTGCGGATAAGTCTATGGAGATGTTCTTAATTGTTAAAAGAGTTTCGGCTAAGATCAAGCGATTCCGTATGTATTGTGGCTCTATCAATAGGGAGACCCCCATAGGTGAGGTCTGGAGAACGGCAAGGAAATTTAAGAAAATTATGCCCCCGTCTAGTCCCAGGTTTTTTTCAAAGGAACAGTTGTCTGAACTTCATTACAAATTCTCTCCTGATTTCGTCCCATCAATGTTTAATTTATCGTTTAACTATCCTATCCGAAAGGTAAGAGTTCTTGATCAAGCGGGTCACTTAGGCCAAAGAAAGATTCAGCTCCTGGATATGATGAGATTAAATATTCACTGTTAACACATCTCCCTCCGTCTGGCAAAGACTTTTTACTTAAGTTGTTTAACAACATTCTAAATGGTGATTCTATTCCAAGTGAATGGAAAAGAATATTATTATGCCCGATTCCTAAACCTCACTCCTCTACGGATGGGCCTATTAACTTTAGACCAATTTCGTTGCCTAGTAACATTAGAAAAGTCTTTGAAAATCTAATAAGGGAGAGATTGGATTGGTGGTGTGAGCATCATTTAACATTGCCGGAATTTTCATTTGGGTTTCGTAAAGGAATGTCAGTGTCTGATAGTCTCACTGTTTTATTTTCTAGAGTTGGGCAGGCTTTTGCGCAGAAGCAGTATCTGGTGGCTGCCTTTGTGGATCTGAGGAGGGCCTATGACTGTGTTTCTTCTAACATTGCTAAGTGTATTTTTGAGTTGTTCCATTGCAAATTCATGTTTCTGAAGAATGACCAATTCAATTTAGGGGGGCGATCGTCGTTTGTGGGATTGCCGCAGGGAAGTTCGCTTAGCCCAATTCTTTTCAATATTTACACGGCTTCGCTCAGTGATTATATTACGAATAGTTGTGATATCTTCCAATTTTCGGACGATTTCGTTTTGATCTCTAAACATTCGGATCTGTCTATAGCAATAAGAGCTCTGAATGTGGCTTTAGCCCGGTTTGGCACATGGTGTGACGATCACAATTTTACTATATCATTTGCAAAATCTAAGGTCATGGTGTTTGCTAGAAGAAATCTTCCTCAGGTATATCCATGCGTCAATATACGCGGCATCAGGTTGGAGGTCAGGGATTCCATTCGTTATTTGGGGCTTGTTTTTGATAGAAAATTATCATGGGCAAATCAGGTGACTCAGGTGGTAGCGTCTTATCTTAGGAACATTAACATTGTGAAGTCGTTGACTTCTACTTGGTGGGGCGCAGACCCTAAAAGCCTTAAATTGTTATTCTACGGATTAATTAGATCCAGAATTGAATTTGCTTTATTCATTTATTTTCCGGAGTCCAAAAAACTTCTTTAAAAATTAGAAACTACTATTTTGCATTGTATGAGAATTATATCGGGAGTCATGAAGTCTTCTCCTACTAATGCTATCTTGGTTCTTCTGGGTGAAACCTCCTTACATATTAGAATTAATTACCTTGCAAGAAAGTTCATTTTAAAAAAGTTGTCTATCACTAATAACCTGGTGATTTCTAGTTTGGAGTCCTTAGTCGATGCTCGTATGCAATCAAATAATCAGAATAACTTTTTACTGGTGTTGTATAATGCTTACATCGATTGTAAAAGATTTCTTACGCAGATATCGACTTCTAATATCTTCCCTTATTTTCCCGGCGATTATGAAATAATTAATTCATTATATGGAAGGTTGGAATTCAGTTATTGGGAATCTTGCCCTTGAGCCACGTGTGGTTAACAGTTGTTTTTATGAATTAGTTAAAAATCATTGGCCGGATTTTGTTATTTTCTATACTGATGGGTCAAGGTCACAAGAAGAGGATAAATCTGCTTTTGGTGTTTACTGTGAGCAATTGAACCTTCAAGTTGCGGGGGCCTTCCAGGGTTTGCCTCTATTTTTCATTGTGAATTAACAGCCATTATCGTGGCACTACGATTGATTCAGAAACATTTGGTTAACAAGGCGTTAATTGTGTGTGATTCCAAAAGCGTCCTTGCGGCATTAAGTAACAGTAGCGTCAATTTGGATAATAATTTATTATGGGAAGCGAGAGAAGTTGTAAAAGAGCTTGTTGATCTGGGACGTGAGGTCCAATTTCTATGGATTAGAAGTCACTGCGGAATTACTGGTAATGAGAAAGCCGATTGGTTAGCTAAGAAGGGCAGATCTATGAGTATCTCTGTATAGTATAGTATTTTATAAAGAATGTTTAATGAATGGCAGTCGTGGTGGGAAAGGACCTCCCATATTAAGGGCAGGAATTATTTTAATATACAGAAAAAAGTATCTTTAAAATCATGGCATGTTGGCTTCCCCTGGATATCGAGAAAATTTTGTGTAGTTTTTAATCGCCTGAGGATTGGTCACTGCGCTGTTGCGAAGCATCTTCATCGTATTGGAGCTCGTGTTTCCCCATTATGCGAAAATTGTCAAGTGGACGAGGATGTCGATCACGTCTTTTTGGGTTGTTGGAATCATTTCATGGAAAGTAATCAGTTCACCGTTTACAATAAATGCATTGTTAGCTTCTAACAACTTTCATGTATATTTAATTCTTTATAAATTTATTAACGTAGCAAATATCACTCTATAGTCATGCATGCACCGTATTCTAATTTGAATCGAATGATATATAAAGCATTTTTAGCTAGCATCTATTTAAGTCATGCATGTTTATTAATGCATGTATCTCATACTTCATTTGTACTTCATTTGTTTTTGCTAATCATTATAGTTCATGCATGTGTTTAAATACGACGGATCTCTGAAGCTTCTGAATGTTCAATCGTCATGGAATCAATAGTTTATTATATAACTTAACTTTGTAACTGGTTTTAGTTAAGTTCCGAGGCCTCTGGCATGGAATAAAAACCACTTTTGTCCTTATTGAGAAGAAGAAGAAGAAGAAAATTTATTATATTTTCTTCGTTTTTGCTAGTAGAGTATTTAAATTAAATTTCAATAATTTTTCAGAAACATTGGAAATTTATTTGTAATAAACGTATCATAATTTCCCAACTAAATGAGAACAACCTGACGTAAATGTGCCACTTTAATATAACCTCACGTTAAGATCTTCCCAAAAAACGCCATCTGCCTCCAATACCGAAATGGTAAAAACGGGGGAAAAAAAAGAAACCACAACGAACAAGACACTTTTGCAGTGTTTATGATATTTTATAATGGCATCTCTTATTAGCCCCAATTTGAATATCTCACTGTACGGGCTAAATGTGGTTAAATACAGGCGGTTACGTGTATAAACTTGGAGAATGCAAAGTTGTTTTAAAAGAGCGAGAAAGAGAGGTAGGGGAAAAGAAGGACGGGATGAAAGAGCATCGCATACAATAACTATTCGTAGCGTCTGAGAAGACATTCTTACTTTAATTTGTATTTTCTTTTCAGGTAAGAATGGGAAACCTCTGTCAGTGCGTAGAATGTACCATCTCTCTTGGTAAGTTATCGCCATTGAGTCGTTATTTAATGCTATTTTATTTTAATTGGGTTTTTAATTAAGAATTGCTGATACAAATTATACGGTAACTTGATGTATTTACATAGGTATCTTTTATATGTAGTAGGTACAATACATATTGTTACCAGCTCTTTAAAGCCCAGTAAAAATCGATTTTGTTAAATAATAAATAATAAAAACGGATCGGGTAATTTAACTCCCAGCATAACTCCTCCACGTTTCTCGAGTGACTCAAACATGTATCCAATTGTTTTAATACTGATTCTCTCCCTATTCTACAAGATATGTAATGGTAAAAAGGGGGAAGTGGAAGGGAAAATAGTCCCCCAAATTGGAAAATTTAAGTTTCCTAAAAATGATCCTGTAAATTTTTTATCTCTAAAACAACTGTCTGTCCCATAAAGTTGTATTATTCACGTAAAAGAAAGTGGCGTCAGTCAACCAATCAACTTGTATGTATCATTTAAGTTTGTTTTTTGACCACAAGCAAGCATACATTCGAAGAAAAACTTTCTTAAGAATGATTGCTAATAACGCTAGCATGCTAGTAGAAAAACTAAGATGGCGTCTTTAAGAAACATTAAATTGGGCGGCAAACAAAGAGGAAAAATCTGGCTACAATTTGGGACATGCCCAGATTTTCTATCGAATACCATCAACAATAAGAATGGGTCCAATATGATGCTATGCTTTTTTGGAGCATTCTGTTGTCATTAATTGATTCAAAGGAGATCTAACTCAGATCGAGATTGACCCTTTGAGACTCTAACGGACGTCAACCTCTCTAATTGGTTGATAGACCCCCAGGAAGGTTATGTGGTGTCAGCGGAACTATGCCATTAGAGCACCCACAAAGACAGAATTCGAGTGTCAAACAGAAAAAGAGGTACAACTCACACCGTGACATCAACGTAAAATTTGACTTACAACTAGCGTTCATGCTGGGCAGATCTTACTGCTGAATGGGAGAAATTAGTTGAATCTCTCGATTAGTCAGGAGAAATATGTATTTCGATTAATTTTATTCTTGCCTAAAAAAATTAAAACTGATAGATTCTACTACTACGTTTAAGGAAATACTTCAAGATACTGACAATTTGTACATGCCCAAATCTATAGAATATCACCTAGCAAACCATCAACAGTAAGAACAATTCCAATATGAATGCTTTTTTTGGCATTCTGTCGCCATTAATTGATTCAAAGGAGATATAACTCGAGATTGACTCTTTGAGACTCTAACGGACGTCAACTTCTCTAATTGGTTGATAGACCCCAGGAGGGGTATATGGTGTTAGCGGAACTATGCCATTAGAGCACCCACTCAGACAGAATCCGAGTGTCAAACAAAAAGAGAGATCTGACCAACATAAGAGCTGTAGAGGAACAACTCGCATTAAGCTATATCTCGTTGCATCAAAGCCAAATTTGACTTACAACTAGCGTTCATGCTGGGCAGATCTTACTGCTGAATGGAAGAAATCAGTTGAGTCTCTCGATTAGTCAGGAGAATTATCTATTTCGACTCATTTTATTGCAAAAAAAAATTAAAACTGATAGATTCTACTACTACGTTTAAGGAAATACTTCAATATACTGACAATTTGGACATGCCCAAATCTATAGAATATCACCTACCAAACCATCAACAGTAAGAATAATTCGAATATAACTGCTTTTGATTCAAAGAAGATATAACTCAGATTGAGATTGACCCTTTGAGACTCTAACTGACGTCAACCTCTCTAATTGGTTGATAGACCTCCAGAGGGGTATGTGGTGTCAGCGGAACTATGCCATTAGAGCACCCATTCAGACAGAATCCGAGTGTCAAACAAAAAGAGAGAATCTGACGAACGTAAGAACTATGGAGGTACAACTCACACCGAGACATCAAAGAAAAATTTGACTTACAACTAGCGTTCATGCTGGGCAGATCTTAAGGCCACTTTACACCATGCTATTTTCATACTTTTTCTATACTAATATCTAGAAACTAGCAAAAATAGTCAGAAAAAGTATCATGTGTATGAAGTTGGTAGAAACTAATGGCTGTTTAGTAGCGCCACCACGCATTGATTTGTTGTACTGACACCTACAAAAGTATTTAGAAAATCCTAGAATAGAATCTATTATAGAAAAAGTATAGTTCTAGTCAATTCTAGTATCGTGTAAAGCTACCTTTACTGCTGAATGGAAGAAATCAGTTGAATCTCTCGATTAGTCAAGAGAATTATGTATTTCGACTAATTTTATTGCAAAAAAATTAAAGCTGACAGATTCTACTACTATGTTTAAGGAAATACTTCAATATACTGACAATTTGGACATGCCAAAATCTATAGAATATCACCCACCAAACCATCAACAGTAAGAATAATTCCAATATAACTGCTTTTGATTCATAGAAGATATAACTCAGATTGAGATTGACGCTTTGAGACTCTAACTGACGTCAACCTCTCTAATTGGTTGATAGACCCCCGGGGAGGGGGAGGGGTATGTGGTGTCAGCGAAACTATGCAAAGCAAAATTTCACTTACAACTAGCGTTCATGCTGGGCAGATCTTACTGCTGAATGGAAGAAATCAGATGAATTTCTCGATTAGTCCAGAGAATTATGTATTTCAACTAACTTCATCGGAAGAAAACTAAAACTGATAGATTCTACTACTACGTTTAAGGAAATGCCTCACGATCTGACAATTCGGACATGCCAAAATCTATAGAATATCTCCTACCTAACCAGCAACAGTAAGAATAATTTCAATATAACTGCTTTTGATTCAAAGAAGATATAACTCAGATTGAGATTGACTCCGGACGTCAATCTCTCTAACTGATTGATAGACCCCCAGAGGGGTATGTGGTGTCAGCGGAACTATGCCATTAGAGCACCCAGTCAGACAGAATCCGAGTGTCAAACAATAAGAGAGAATCTGACGTGCATAAGAGCTGTAGAGGTACAACTCGCACTAAGGTATATCTCGTTAGATCAAAGCAAAATTTGACTTACAATTAGTGTTCATATTAGGTAGTTCCTACTGTTATGCTGCAGCCACCACCATTTTTGTGCTCAAAAATGGTGGTCGACTTTTTGGATCTTATCTCTTCCTTTATCGATGTTCGTCTCTCTGCTATCAAAAATTATGCACAAGTCTTTGATCATTAAAATTACGTCAATATGATGTTGAAGGCATTCTGATCAGTCCTGGCGGCAAGATTAAAGGTTTCAATGATTAAAACTAGATCGAAGATGTCCTCATACGAGAGATTCTGTAGAGAACAGCAGCTCTCCCAACAACATTATAGACTGCTGCGTTACCGAAGGTACAACTCGTATATACCTATATGTATATGTGTACCAAACAACTTTATCTGAATCAGACTTCCTCATCAATCTCGCAATACAACAACCATAATAACGATTACAATTGAAACATTAGCATGCAAATTTTCCCTTATATACTCCTCATACAATGCAAATGAACCAATCACCGGTGAGATCGACCGGCTATCGACATAACCTCCAGCGGAGGAGACAACGTTGTCGATAATGTCGACTACTATTACCTCGCGTACGGCCGACCAGCAAAGAAACAAGAGATCCAATAAAACGATCTTCATGTATGTTCTTCACTCCACGAGGGCACTGGTCCTCATTATACTAAGAGGTGTAATCGTAATGAATCATGCATGCGTTTAACACAGACACCCTTTGTTCGACAATTGTTTTAAGTAGTCGAGTAGTCTCGGTGGAGAGAGACTGTGCGACCCCCACGCAGAGACGCGTATACTATATACATACGATGCTTTCGTCTGCCGACTCTCTAACGCTTTGGCATTCTTTACTCGTCTGGCTGGGTTTATTTATGAGACAGGTTGTGTATGTACTGCACCCTTCATATTACATCTTGTAAAGGTGTGTTATGATCCTTTTGGATAAGGTAAGAACGTCGGG
This sequence comes from Holotrichia oblita, assembly GCA_023690525.1. NCBI lineage: Eukaryota > Metazoa > Arthropoda > Insecta > Coleoptera > Scarabaeidae > Holotrichia > Holotrichia oblita. The sequence continues at coordinate 94,907,646 of CM043021.1, read as the reverse complement.
GTTCTGCGATTGGTCCTTTAACGTTGTTGTTTTCTTCATTATTATCATAAGAACAAACAATCAATGTTATAACTTAGTTAAATCGAGATACATGCGAGTATTATCGATATTATCCGCGGCTTTATCGCATTATATTCACCTCCCACTAGGTATGCATAAATCGCGAGCGATATTCATACCAGAAGGACTACCGGTAAAGCACAGCCCAACCCAGTTTGCTTTATAATGTTTTGAATTTTAAATCAGAACAGATTATACACCGTATGCAAATAAGTCTAGCTGTTTTCATATTCCTTTTTAGAGATATTATTAAATTTGTTATGTAATGAGGGGCTACTGTGTTTATCGCATAAAATTGATTGTAATTAAATCTTTATTGGGAATATAATAATGATAATTATCATCGGAGATCCTTGAGAAAGATTGGTTCTTGGAAGAGGAAGCAAAAAGGTGGAAGTAAAACGAGAGGAGACATGATAGGAGATAGGGGCAATTAATCCATCCGTTGGATAATTTTCACACAAATCTTGCACCATGGAGCTCCCGGCGGTAACTTAAGTCTAACTTAATGTCTTCCTAAACTTTTACTGTTGTTCTAGAGGCTGAAACGGACATCAAGTCTATGTGATTGAAGAAGCTAAGGCTCTTGACAATATATTATCGGTCGTTTTGGGATGCCCTTAGAACTCTATTCGGTTCAAGGACGAAATTTTGAATCCACCCTTTATCAAAACATGTGTGAGATTTTGGGCATTCGAAAGATTAGAACGACTGCTCTGCATTTACACTCAGATGGAATGGTGGAGTGCATAAATAGGACCATGCTCCAATATATATCCGGACATCTGTTCACGAACCACTCCCGCAAGTGTACTAATTGGTAGATAGGTGAGGTTGCCTTGTGATTGGCTGTAAACCTGGGGAAGATCTTGTTGGAGAAGATAATGTAAAAGATCTCCGGCGAAAGCTAGACAACATCCACGAACAAGTACGGCACAGTATTCGGGACGCTAGTACTACTTAGAATGAAAGAGAACTACGATGTGAATGCTGACAGTGGAGGTTACCAAGTGGCAACTCGTGTGGCTATATAACCCGAAACGTCGACGTGGGCTTTCTCCAAAATTCCAAAGACACTGGGAAGGAACGTATGAAATTGTGAAGCAAATCAACGACATTATTTACAGAATAGGACGAACACCTCATACTAAACCACGGATTGTGCACTACAATCGTCTAGCCCCATACTGCGGAGACAATGACGTTCAAATTTCTGATATACATCGAGTACATGCTCAACATCGGGAACCAACAGTTCAGGATTTTATGGCAAAATATTCTGGCACTGAAAAGCGATTTGCGGTACCATCGAGTTACGCCTTGGCTCACTGTGTTGCGCAAAATTTACGAGGGATTGCCGCATATTTTCGCAAAAGCTATGGCAGAATCAGAGAACTGTTGCAGCAGCAACCGAGAATTAGAGAGACTGGTCAATCCATATTCTATCTAGTTACTAAAAAGTTTCCATATCAGAAACCAGCCTATCGGGCAATTTGGGAAGCTTCATTAGATTTGCGAAATCACGTCCTACAGCAAGACATTCTGAAACTAGCAATACCAAAGTTAGGATGTGGATTGAATCAGTTGAATTGGAGGATTGTAAAGAGTATGTTGGAGGTGTTATTTCAACGTACTGGGGTGGAAATATTGGTCTGCAATTAACAGCCTGGGCATTCCTTACATAACCAGCCTCAGAGAGCCACTGACTGCTATTTCCATAAGATGTCCTGGTATAGCATCCTTTGAGGAGGGGGCAATGTGGCAACATAATGGTTTTATTTAATCGAACCCCAGTTTGCCCAGAAAGTAAACTCTTGCTGCAAATGACGGCCTTCATAATCAATACATTGTTGTAACCGGGTATTGAAGTTTTGCACCACCTTCTGATGCTTCTCTCTCGGTACCCGACTTGTTGCTTCTTTAGAGGCTTGTATCTTTTTAGGGCCATATTTGCAAACCTCAATTTTGAGATAGCCCCAGAGGAAATAATTGCACAGAGGTAAATCGGGCGAGTGTGCCGAATTTGGAGATCAAACAGTTCTTCAAATCTTGGATCATGCCCACATCCCGGTCGGAAGTGATGGTACCAATACGATCATGTTTATTAAAAAAATGGGGTTCGACGATGTCTTCACTGTTGATCGCACACCAAAATATTACCCCACCCCTGCCCCACAGAACGCCTTGTAATGATTATTGATTCATCAGACGCAAGGGCGGTGGAAAGTGGCAGTAGCAGATACCCAAAGAAGTGTAGAAATTGAATGCAAGCACATTGGCGAAGGAATTTGTTTAAACGATGATGTGATGGTCCTTCTGCACTAGATTTGCAAAATGATAAATCATCGTGGTGCGAAGCCAAGCATCGGGGCAGTTAACAAATCTAGATGTTATAAATCGAGAATCCTGATAATGACTGACGATCATGGAAGGAAGTTCGCTTACATTGTACCTACTGTTGTTAACCATAGTGGATGTAAACTTAAGGGGGTGGTTCAAATGTCCAATATTAGATACTACTAGATAATGTGTTTTTGGCTCCAGAACAGAGACTCGGACCGTGGAAGCCTTCGATGTCATTCGGTGCGTTGGGAACATCATTCCTAGAAAGGTTGTGGATAAAAACAAGAAAGAGCGTTGGTCCTAGAAGGGAGCCCTGGAGAACACTCGCGGATGCAATTCTTGGTGATGGTGATGCACTTCGTATCTTAATCTCAATTGTACATATAATACCTTCGACAATGGACTAATTTCAACCCCATGCTCTCTAGTGGGCATTGTCGAAAGTAGCACACCAGAGAGCACAGTAGATACCGATTTAGCTCGGACAATTCGTGGATTGTCAGTTCCGCTAGATGTCTCGATCTGTTAAGCTTACTACAGGGCTACGCATTATTCAATGGGGAGTTTTTATTCAATTATTGTTATTATTATATCAGTTCTTTTTGACTGGGTGCTACTTTGTTAACATGTTAAGATGCGCAGCTTTTCATGCAAATATTTTTAGCTGATAGTTATCTACTGTACACAAAGAAACAACTACCTACCATTGAATGAATACTATTTTATCTCTACTACTCGTTTTTACGCATATTAAAATTAAACATTTATGTACATGTACATACATATTTTCCTTCTTATTGTATAATTCAATGCATATAATATATATGAAAAGGTAATTTGATTGAAGCAAGAATTGGAAATGTTCTTTTACCTTTTCTTTTACTTTACGACTCCATAAATGGAAATAGTATTCATTGTATGTGCCCATCTAGCTTTTACATATCAGATAAATGATTGTCGAAACGCAACAGCATAGAAGAGATTATAAATTTTACAACTTGTTTTTACTAACTTAATAATAAACTTTTAATGCAAACAACCTGAGGAATCTCTTTAACCTCTCTGTTCATCATGCAGTTTTCGCATAGCATACTCCATACTCGCTCAAAGAATCTCATTATATGATGTTTTATGGCACCGCAGTTGTATTATATGCATCGGATTTGCCTCATGCGATGTTTATTTTCTCCCTTTTTTTCCCCCCAACATCCCGTGAATTATGCACACACGGATGATGGATCATTCCGAAACATTTTTCCGTCGTAAATTCTCAGGTATACGTTTTCTTTTATTTTTTTTTCCGTTCGCGATACCTCGCGCAGTCTTTTCCATCTAGTTAGTTATGCGGTAATAGATTGGCCAATCGGATAGGTCACCATAGGAGGTGGACCCGCGTTAATAATCTAAGCGGGATATGGAACGAATTGGCGTTAATCGGGTGTAATTCTTCAAATTTAATGAAGACGTTAAAAGCGGCGATTTTTCGATGGTCACAAAATTTCCGTTTATGATTCATTCGAGAATTATCCGCGCTATCGATCTTTTCGATTTTTTGGTTAATTAAGGGGGACTCGTTTGTTGAAGGATCTGGACTGTTGGTTATTCTTCTTAAATTGTTCCTCAATAATATTTATGACGTGTGCGCTTGGATATACGAGTACAATATGAAAAATTATTATCTTGCGATGATGTATGTATACTCAAAGAAAATAGAAGCAGGACAATTGTCCCATTTCTTTTTTCTTTGAGTGTACATATACAGCGTGTCTACTTAAGTTGGCGCCATATGGAAAAGTTTGTTATTCTAAGTAATAACTTTTTCGCTTTGTGGACACCCTGTTCATTCGATGTCAAATGTGAATAGCTGAATATTATTGTTTTCGAAAGCAGAGATTTTTATAAAGAATTACTTTTTTTCGTAAAACTTATAATAATAGTTTTCCATATGGCGCCAACTTAAGTAGACACACTGTATATGCAGAGTATTCCATTTTTGACCCAAACTTTTGAACACTCTTCGAATTGTCGCCACAAAAGGTTATGGAGCACGAGAAATATGTCAGTCTGGTAGCATCGAGAATGGAGGTGTTGAATATGACATCCCTAAGGCGTATTCTATAAAATACAACACATAAATTGTGATCTTGTAAGATACAGATAACAAATAAACACACTACAACGCGTAGTAAATTCAGGACATGTGTTTCGATGGCTCACGAGTCGTCATTCTCAACTCAATACGTTAAGTAATGAAGACTCATTAGCTTTGGGAACACGTCCCTTGAATTAGACTCATGTCTTGATTATCAACCGAATAAAGTTTATAATGAAGAATCGTGAGTATTCGAAACACCTGCCCAGAAATGCCCCACTAATTGAAGATTGACATGAATGGTTGGGCATGTTTGATTACGTTTTTCATCCTAATTGCTTCTATGGTAGGTTAAAATGTGGCCAAATGTTGTAAGATTCAAGATGATTGGTCGTTGATTAATTTGTGTGTAGCATATTTGGGGCTTAGCAAAGAAAAAGTCAACTCACAGATGGAAGGTGTGGTGGTGAAATTAATATTGCTGTCACCTATTCAAACATGCCAAATTGCCTTTGATAGAAAGAAATCTCCTTGCGTAGTGTTCTGCAAAGAGTTTAAGGCCAATCAATAATGTTCAAAGGCTGAATTTTGCTAACGAAATGCTTGAGAGGTTCACGAGCTTCAATAACGACTTCTTCTCAGACGAGGCCCACTTTCACTGAAATGAGCACATCAACAGGCAAAACTGTGCATACTAGAGTGACATTAATCCGCAATTCAAGTACCAGAAACCATAAATCTCAGCCATGCTAAACTACATACAGTGCGTTTTTTTAACTGTTGCCATAGGGAATTGCACAGTAAAAATTATACCTCCTCTTAACTTATGATGCGATGCAGATTTGGTACTAATTTTTCTTTTAGTAATAAATCACCAATAAGACTACAGAATGCATACTGTTTGGACAACCACAAGCAGTTTCATTTGACTAATTTTACTCTTCAAATGTGAAAGTAATGAACAAACACAATTTGACAGATCAAAAATTTATTCGCAAATTTGAACTCGCAGAAATACATAGATCTTCTTCAAATGGAGGTAGCCCCGCAGGTGGATACTCTGAGATGCAATGGACCAATAATATATATTTCAACAGGATGGAGCATCAGCCATTCTGCTGCCATCATCATTTCATTGGTTTGCTCGAAGTCCTAACCTAACACCACTCGATTTTTTCTTATAGGTGCATTTAAGCAGTGCCGCTGCGTGCGGGCGTGAGAGGCGTGCACCGCACAAGGGCGATATTTTCAAGGGGGCGGCAATGGGTACAAAATCATATCGAAAGGAAAACAAAACATTGTCATAATTTGCATGTCTACAATTGTACAAGGGGCGGCCTAATCGGTATTGCACGCGGGCGTTCAAATAGCTAGCGGCGGGCCTGCATTTAAGAACACAAGTTTACGACCTTATGAGAGGTCAACCAGAAACTGTGGAGGAACTAAGGGCAGGAATAACTGAAGCTTGTAATTCCATTACAGTGCGAACTTTACAAAACACTCTAAGATATTTTCAAGGTCGCTCTGGACATTGTCTGGCAGTTGAAGCAAAACACTATGAACAATTCCTTTGATAATTACTGATAATCTTGTTAATTTGTTGAGTTATTTGTGCTTTAATGGTTTCTACGTTTTTTTTTTAAATAAATAAATATATACATGTTCTGTCATCCAAAAACAAATTTAGTCATGGCCTCGAGGAGCTTTTGCTATTTATTTTTTAAAACAAAGCCTGCTAGAAATGATAATGGCAAGAAAACGCTTTCACAAAAATATTTTTTTCGACAGTTTAGAATATTGAATTGAAATCTATCCGATAGTTTAAAAAATCTTCCAGCTTTGTTCCAGAAGTGGTTTAAATATTTTCATCAGAATAAAAGTTAACACGGGGTTGAATTTTTACCGTGCAATTCAGCTTTATCAGCCAAGAGCATCACTGATCCATACTTTTATAAAGATCAGAGAGGCCGTAGTCTTTTTGTGAACACAGACCGATGCATTGAAATGCTACAGAATTTTTTTGCTCCATTATTAGAGGACTTGTTCCACCACTAACGACTCGTTAGCAGCACTTCATGAAATTTTTGGCCAAAAGGTCCTCCAGGCTACTTTAAACTTTTTAGCAACAATTCAGCATATATTTTTCGAAAAGCTCCATGCTGCTAGTGGATAATTGTTGTTGGAATCCAGTATATATAGTATAAGTATAATCCTTTATTATAACACAACAATCCAATCAAAATTATAATTCCGATAGAATAAAATAATTCGATACTTGCTTTAATATTACGGTTAAAATAGAATTCCTGGTATAACCTAAACAACACATTTAATAGAATGCAAATGCATGAGTCGAAGGGACCACATAGGAAACGATAATTTGTGAATAATTGTTGGCCGGACGGTGGTGAATTATCCGCGACAGCGGGAGACCCCGAAACGGGCGCCCTCCTGCAGCTCAGTTAACAAGTTCGCCAGCGCCGAACCGTCACCTCGTCTCTCCACGTTCTCTCCTCTCCTGTCCCTGATCGTTCCGTAGATCGCGATTCCCTCCCTGCCCGGTTTGATATAGGTTGGACGTTTCCCCTCTGAATGTAATGTTCGGCACGAGGGGGCCCCGGTTACATTTAGTTTGCACCTTTTGTTTTCAACAGGTTTGTTTATCGCTGCTTGTATTTACACCGGGGGTATTGGTGCTAGGTTATTAATCGAAACACGGCCTCCTTTATGATTGTTTCGAATTGATATTTAAGGAGGTTTTTATTATGGTTTGTGGCATCGTATTGTTAATGTAAACTCCGTTTAAATAGCTTTCGAATATAAATACATTTTCAGTACATTCGACTTATGTTTTATTTGCTATATTACATTCGAACGTCCATAAAATCTCGAGTGCGTATATAAAAGGAAAAGAAACAGACACAAATAAATGTTATTCTGCCTTGCTGTCCAATATTTTCTCACTTTAAGTGAACATACAGCTCGATTTTCCTGAAACCCACCGCACCATAAAAGCCGATGGTCGTTGTCCTGCATTTTAATTTATTTTTATGCAAATAGCGTGTACTTTGAGTACATTCGGGTACTTCTACGTTGTTTTACAATCCGTTCTTTATGGTGGTAGTACAATCGTGGACGTTAGAATCGGAACTGTAAGAAATTTATACTTTATAACCGCATCATCGTCCTTAATCGTCCTGATAAATATACTTGTATAGATAAGTTTCGTCTAAGGTGGTCCTGTAATAAATTTCTCTTTTAGTATTCATCTTTTATTTCGTTTTGATTACCCGTCGAATAAAATTTCAATTTCAATTTTTGTTATCTATTTTATCGGCATTAACTAACGCAATATTTTCAGTTTACAGGTACATTTTACCTTATCTCTATTCTATAAAAACTATCCGGATTTTTAAGATATGTAAATCAGAAACAATGTTACAATTAGTATTCGGAATAATTTATATCTAAACGAAATTTTCAATTTTTAGTATTCGATGTGATCGCTACGATTTTTTAAAGTATATATTGGTGTGGTAATTATATGCTAATAAGGCTATAAATGTTGAATTTAAAATGCCGACTGTATTGGTAGTGGAAACGTCGTTTAAATTGCTAACACAATACATATTGGTCGACGGATAACACATGTAAGTTGGCATTGTATGTAAAAATTTCGGCTGCAATTCTCGCTTCGAAAAATCTTTATATTGTTCTTTCATCCGCCGATGGATAAAAACGAATAAGAAGGAAAGGAAATAGCAAGTGTTGCAAGAATAGGCGATTGTGTAAAAGTGTAATTGAAAAAGAGATAAAAATAAGGATTTGTACAGTCGTGGACAATAGAAACTTGTCATTTAAAATTAATTTTTTAAGCTCGGCTTGAAGTTTTATTGTTAAGGCACTGAAGTAGTTGAACACTCCGAAGAGGTAAGGAAGAACATAGAAACAACTGCATGTTCAGAAAAAAAAAAAACGGGAACAAACACTAGAAAAGCACATATAGAAGGAGGTACTACCACTGAGTTAATATCTGCTCTTTCATCCGCCGATGGATAAAAACGAATAAAAAAGAAAGGAAATAGCAAGTGTGGTAATAATAGGCGATTGTGTAAAAGTGTAATTGAAAAAGAGATACAAATAAGGATTTGTACAGTCGTGGACAATAGAAACTTGTCATTCCAATGACTTTTTTAAGCTCGGTTTGAAATTTTATTGTTAAGGCATTGAAGTAGTTGAACACTCCGAAGAGGTAAGGAAGAACATAGAAACAACTGCATGTTCAGAAAAAAAAAAACGGGAACAAACACTAGAAAAGCACATATAGAAGGAGGTACTACCACTGAGTTAATATCTGCTCTTTCATCCGCCGATGGATAAAAACGAATAAAAAAGAAAGGAAATAGCAAGTGTGGTAATAATAGGCGATTGTGTAAAAGTGTAATTGAAAAAGAGATAAAAATAAGGATTTGTACAGTCGTGGACAATAGAAACTTGTCATTTAAAATTATTTTTTTTAAGCTCGGCTTGAAGTTTTATTGTTAAAGCACTGAAGTAGTTGAACACTCCGAAGAGATAAGGAAGAACATAGAAACAACTGCATCTTTAGCAAAAAACTAAAAAGGGGGACAGAAAAGAAAAGAAGGAGACAGGAAGAGGTATTACTACCGTCTTAATATCTAACGAAAGATAATGAAATATTTGGTGTCTGGTCTGAAGTAACAAATTCAAGATGGTACCTCAGGTGAGTTAATATCTGAAGATAGTCTTGTCGAAACTTGCGAATTACTGAGTTTTAAGTTGAACGGCGAAAAGTTACTGGAAAAAAAGAACCAACATTACTGCTTAAAGAGAGACACCACAGCTTTGGTCGTGGACAAGATAAATCATCATCAACATCAATGGGTGATTTGTATGGACTTCAAAATGATAAAGTTTCCTTTCGGTCACCAAATCACAACACTGCAGAAAGAAACTACAAACATACATATTTAGAAGCAGTTGCATAAGCGTTGGAACAATGTGCATCACAAAAATACCACCTCCAATAGGTACCGAAGCTTAATTCACAATAAACCAAGCGAGGCACCCCAAAAACCGTTGTTTGAAGGGGGTGACCACCAATTCGCAGTATATCTCAGTTCAAAAAATCTGTGCTTGTTTTCAGAATCGATTTCAGTGAATTCAGGTGAGTGAATTGTAACCCAAGTTGTCAAATTAGAAATCCAATAGATTTTACAAAATGAAATGGTCCTCTCTTACTATACATAACATGGTATAGCCCTGTGATACAATCAAAATTGTGAAGACTTCCATTGCAACTCTTGCTGTGTAAATTACTTGTGTAAACATGTTTCCATGGCTTTGTTACTACATTACCGGAGTAGTAATCTTAGCAACACGTGCGCGAACAAGATTCGAACCCTGAACCGTATGCATTGTCCTATGTATGGCCAACCCCTCTTACCTATGCTCAAATTCATTCAGCCGAAAGCTAGATGCACATGATTAAGATAAAAAGGAAGCATTAATTATTGATGTCACTTAGAAGAAAGCGGGGCAACAAATTTTGTTGGGAACAAAATGTGAGAAAAAAAATTCTGAAGCACTTGTGTAATTAGAGAAAATTAGGCAGAATTTGAGCAGGAACGAGATCCTAATCTTTCCCCTGTTCCAAGTTCAATGGTCACAGAAAACATCAAAGAAGAATTCTTTGAGAAGCTTGCAGATCTAATGTAGGAGGTCAAAATTACAGGTACAGATATTTATAATGAAACAGATCTGAAAGTGGTAAAGAAAGGTGGCCAAATTGCTGCTTCCAAAGGAACCAGAACAGTGACAACTAGAAAGGCCATGCATCCGATTTGTTCGGATCTTATTGGAAGCAGTGGTGCATAGTCTTTTAGATCCTTATGCAGCTCACACTCATAGTTTGAAAATGAGGCAGAATTTGAGCAGGAACAAGATCCTGGAAATCTTTTTCCTGCTCCAAGTTCAATGGTCACAGAAAACATCAAAGAAGAATTCTTTGAGAAGCTTGCAGATCTAATGTAGAAGGTCAAAATTACAGGTACAGATATTTATAATGAAACAAATCTGAAAGTGGTAAAGAAAGGTGGCAAAATTGCTGCTTCCAAAGGAACCAAAACAGTGACCACAACAAAGGCCATGCATCCGATTTGTCCAAGCTCTTGGATGCTGGTGTTGGAAGCATAGTCTTTTGGATCCTTATGCAGCCCACATTCATCGTTTGATGGATAGTAATGGCACTACTCTTGCCCTTGCTAGGTGGGGTGTGGTTCATAATCCACAACCTGAATGTTTATCCAGTAACAAGGGAGATTTTGCATTCCTACTAGAAGTTTAGAGTTCTTTGTCGAGCATTTGAAGATGATTTGAGAGGAGAAACTTGGATGCAATGTATCAGATGTAAATTGTAGTACCATCAACCATAAACTAAATTTTCTTTGCACCAATTACAAACAGTGATGGCCAATGAACTGTACAGTCAGTCTCCTTGAATTATTACTATTGGGTGGGCCGAAAGTTTTAGACGATACTGTATACAATCAAGTCACTTATGACGATTGAAACAATAACCCACTATAGAATATGTTGTCTATGACAGCTGTGTTATTATACAACACAATAATATTTCAAACCGGACAAAACAGAATCACCAGAACAGAATTATAAAATATTACGAGGCATATAACACATTTTTTCTCCTTAATAATTTCTTAGAAAACTTCATAACAAAAAAAAACAAAAAAAGAAAACAAATTAATATCCATACACTCCGGGTTACTACTGAAATAATAATTACAATTCCATCCCATAGAGGAGCTACATATTAAAAGCCATCATATACTTCAGAATCCGCATTGTTTTCGTGTTACCAACTACGTGGGCCCAAAATTTCTCTAATTGTGGCCTGCATATAGTTACGGTAGTATACTACAATGATAGGTATTGTTAGTCATCGGATAATTTTTTCAATGGCTATGATTATGAAACAGTGGGAGCAGTTGACAGCTGAACAATAGGTGGACTTGGCGAGCGCGTAGCTGTACTATTCATTGTCGCATACATATACATAAGCACACCGCAGCTTCTACGTTAAGTTGGTATCTACAATAGGCAGTCGAAAATATGACTGGAAATGTTCCGGTTATATAAATATTTACATTTGAAATAAATCCTTGATAGATATCATATAATTGTAGAATTAATTTAAATAGAGGGCCTAAAATAGATCCTTGCGGAACTTCTAATGATGATATTAGATTTAAACGAAAATTATAATTTCAGATTTTAACCACAGGATGCTCACAGCAGACATTTTACATTTCCAATATTTGCCCGATCATTAATCATACGCAGTGTACATATTTCAATCAACTTTAAATGTCGACTCCCTCCTTTGAGTCTGACTGAAACACAAATTAAAAGGAATAATAACGAACCAGACGTTTCTTTCACATTGTCAGTCGAGTTATTAATTCGTTTTATCTCATTTCCTCTTCATTGTTTTATTTAACAGCTTTACACAACCGCAAAGCTGGCGAAGGACCCGTTTCTCGATATATATTATTTTTGTTTGTTTGACATCATGCGGTTCACAATGTATACGCGTTTATGTATATATTTGCCTTTTCCTATTCATATATTAGATAATGCATGCTTAAATAATGGGAGGTTACTGTGTTTAACCACAAACCTATTCACCCGATTACACATCAAGACACCACCGCAAGCTTGACTACCTGAGTTGTTTACTTAGCAGGGGGAACTCCGGTCATCCTAGCAAAGTAAAGGTACTGCCACGACAGGAAGCTTCGGTAAATAATTCTTTTAGGATGTCATTACGAACGCCTTTGGTATGGTTAGTGGAATGTATGGTAATAAATTTTATTTCTTTGAATATATCTGTATGTAAAAATAGATCAAATTTATTTGTAATGTTTAAATAAAGACTCCCTTTAGAGAGTTAAATAATATAGACACAAACATGTGAACCAGAACTGTAATCCCAAAAATAGGTACCCAAGAGTGTGAATCAAAAAATATTGATTAAAAAAAGTGTAGGTTCTAAAAATGTGAGCTCGAAATGTGTTCGTTTGAAAAACTGAACTCAACATTAAAAAAAAAAATTGGATTCAAGAAAAGATGGAAAGGTGTGAAGTCAATGGTGAAGTTTAAAAGGGCCTAAAAGGCAGAGACTTTTAATGTCGACTACAACCCAAACGAAAGTAATCTAAAGAAGCAGCATCGTAGAAAGCTTTGCACAAAAAAACTCGAATCAAACATTTTTGTCTAAAAACGTGTATCAAGCAGGTCCTTAGTTCTAGCAAGGTTTTTGCTTTATGCTTTGGTGGCCTTCCTTGCTAATATGTTAGCTTCTTAATTGCTCCTGATTTTAGTATGTCCTGGTACTCAGCATAATGCAACTCAAGTCTCAAAATTGTGAATCAAAATATGAATTTGACAAAAAAATGTGAGGTTTCGAGAAAATGTAAATTAAAATTTTTGAAAACCCTGTTTAGTAAAAAAGATGTGGAGTTATTACCTAACAAGCTGGATTACAAACAATGTCAATTCAATCATGTATAATAAAGTTTGGCCTAAAAAATCTTGACTATAAATCTATCTGTTGCCTAAAAAATTATACTCAAACAACAAAGTCGGTCTAAAAGTCTTGATAATGTAAATTAAAAAGGGTATGGACTCGTAAGTACAACTGTAATTCCAAAAATAGTCTCCAAAATCTGAGAAAAAGGATATAGATTTGACTCGAAATATGTAGCCTCAAAAGAAATTTGCACTGATAACAATGCCATTAAAAAAATATAGATTTGATGAGCTGGAATAAAGATAGTGTGATTTCAAAGTAATTCTCAAAAGAGGTGGTCTCAAAAATAGGGACTCCAAGGAGTGTGATCTAGAAATGTTGACAATGTGAATCAAAAAGAGTGTGGACTCAAAAACGTGAATCAGAAAATATGGATTTATACTCAAAATGTGTGGTTTAGGAAAAATGTGAATTCAATAACGTCACAAATTGGGCTCAAAATGTAGACCACACTCTTTTCAAGTTCCATTTTTTCGGGCCTGTACTTTGAGTCCAGTTTATCCTTAAATTTGTTTTTTGGATCCAACATTTTTGAATCTACATTTGTTGACCCAACAAATTTGGATTAAAAATTCTGCTGCCCTTTTGCTTCATATGCTTGTCTCCATACATATTTTGATGCCTACATTTTTGAATCCAAATTTCTTAATCCTCATTTTTGTTTTTATATTTTCGAATTGATATTTTTTGATTAACCTTTTTGGATCTGTATTTTGAGTCAATATGGATTTGAAAAAGGCGTGTACTCAAAATATGAGGTTTCGAAAAAAACGTGGATTCAAAACATGAATGTAGGCTCAAAAAAAGTTGAACTGAAAACAACGTCATTTAAAAAGTGCAGATTTGACAAGTTGGATTAAAAACAATGTGAATTCAATAATGTCACAAACTTTAAGAAACTGGCTCAAAATGTAGACCACACTCTTTCCAAATTACATTTTTTCGAGCCTATATTTTGAGTCCAGTTTATCCTTAAATTTTTTTTTATCCAACTTTTTTGAATCTGCATTTGTTGAGTAAACAAATTTGGATTAAACTTTTGGTTCATATGCTTGTCTCCATACATATTCTGAAGCCTACATTTTTGAATCCAAATTTCTTAATCTTCATTTTTGTCTTTATATTTTCGAATTGATATTTTTTGATCAACGTTTTTGGATCCGTATTTTGAGTCAATATGGATTTGAAAAAGGCGTGTACTCAAAATATGAGGTTTCAAAAAACGTGGATTCAAAACATGAATGTAGGCTCAAAAAAAGTTGAACTGAAACCGTCATTTAAAGTGTGCGGATTTGACAAGTTGGATTAAAAACAATGTGAATTTAATAATGTCACAAACTTTAAGAAACTGGCTCAAAATGTAGACCACACTCTTTCCAAATTACATTTTTTCGAGCCTATATTTTGAGTCCAGTTTATCCTTACATTTTTTTTTGGATCCAACTTTTTTGAATCTACATTTGTTGAGTAAACAAATTTGGATCAAAAATTCGATATTTTGAGCCCACAGTATGTGCTGCCCTTTTGCTTTATATGCTTGTCTCCATACATATTTTGAAGCCTACATTTTTGAATCCAAATTTCTTAATCCTCATTTGTGTCTTTATATTTTCGAATTGATATTTTTTGATCAACGTTTTTGGATCCATATTTTGAGTCAATATGGATTTGAAAATGGCGTGTACTCAAAATATGAAGTTTCGAAAAAAAGTGGATTCAAAACCTGAATGTAGGCTCAAAAAAGTTGAACTGAAAACAACGACATTGAAAAAGTGCAAATTTGACAAGTTGGATTTAAAACAATGTAAATTTAATGTCACAAACTTTAAGAAATTGGGCTCAAAATGATGACCACACTCTTTTCAAGTTCAATTTTTTCGAGCCTATACTTTGAGTCCAGTTAATCCAGTTTACACTTTTGGTTCATATGCTTGTCTCTATAGATCTCTGCATATTTTGAAGCCTACATTTTTGAATCCACATTTCTTAGTTCTCATTTTTGTCTCTATATTTTCGAATTGATATTTTTTGATCAACGTTTTTGGATTCGTAATCTTGTGAGCACATATTTTTGTTAACATTTTTAGATCACATTTTTTCTAGTCTATATTTTTGGGACCACCTTTTCCGATTCCACATTTTTTGGCTACATAAGTAGGTAGACTACTTCACTATCGCGAAGGAATTTACTTTCATTATCTTGTTATTCTGAAGGTTGTTCTTGAAAAAAACAAGTTTCGACTGATTAGGTATTTAATATCTTTGATCAGATATTGAACGGCTTTGATATGGTATTAAACAGCACCGTGCTGTACATACCGTTGAGACGACATTTTATCGAGCCAGCAATCTTCGATTGGTCCAATTTTTTTCGACTCTATTTGTTTTTAAAGTTTGGTTGTTATTTGCTTTAGCTATATTCAGTGTATATTTGACGACGTTCAAACTCATATGTAGGGGTAAATAAGAAATAAAGACTATTTATTTATCTATCTATGTATTAACATTTCTTGAGTCCACATATTTCAGACAATATTCTTTAAATCCAGTAATCAGAAGGCAATGGTTTAGGTTTATTTATTTGGGGAGGATGTGGCAGATATGAAGAGCCAAGATTGTACTGCTAAACAAACAGGAAAGGAGTAGAAAAGAGGAATGATCAAGAAAGTGGATGAAATGAATCTGAGAAAAATTGGAGGGGTGGACCCTTTCTAGAATAATGCCAAAAAAAAAGTCATAAATTCTGGATTCCATTCCAATTAAGCATAAATAAATAAGTATGTTAATAAATCTAATAAAGTCCCAAGAATTTACGACGAACATATATCATTTGTTTTTTTTTTCTTCTTGAAATTAGTACGAAAAACGAGCTCATCTTTACTAATATGGAAACAAAAGAAACTAAGCGCACAGAATAAACACAACATTCTCTATTATTATTCCCTTTTTCTTCTTGTTTGAGGTAAATTTATCCTTCCTCGACTTACCGTACTCAATTATCTAGCCTAGTATGTCGTTTTATTGTCCGTTATTATATTCTTATTTGGTATTTTAATTCCGGTAACCTTGTTCTCCGTCTTCCACGTTCGAAATTGAACACCGGAGGAACGTAACGAAGTACGCCGTAATCCGTTTCTCATTCCTTATCAACGTCCGACGACCAAAAGAAGAGAAACAATGCCGGTATATATATACTCGTAGACCGTTTGGAACGTTATGTGGAATTGTCGTTGTTGGATTATTGTGATCGTAGCAGTCCTCTAATAAAACGACCACGTCACGTGGGTGCGAGGCATCTCGGCTAGATCTCACTCTAAAGAGGGTATAGACGTCAGTGTTTGGTATATTTTAACCGGCATCAGATTATCTTAAGTGGGTAATTATAGTCCACCTTCTCCTCTACAACGAATCCACGGTTGTCGCGATAGAGCATTGTGTAAGGTGACACCCCCATTGTAACAGCTCTCCTCCTTTTATTTAATGACTTGCTTCGAGTTGATTTTGCTGCTTCTTGTTGTTGTGCACCTATACGTTTATATGTATGTATAATAATAACACTAACCGTTACATATTCAAGCTTTTCAAAAACTAAAAAAACTTCTGTTTAAAAAAATTGTAGACTTAGTTTTTGGCTGTCGACTAGTGTAATTATCCAAGATAATGATTTAAAAGTACAAACACATAATTCGCGTAGAGGTTGATACAACGTACCAAGTTTATTTAAAACAAAGCGAATATAAAACGCCTGTTTCGTATTTACAGCACGCCCACAGCGGCATGTTTTTGAAACGTAGTCGAAGATCGTAAAAGAAGAGTTGCATTAGCGCCATAAAAACGAAAAAGGTGTGAAAATCGCCGTTACAACGCGAGTACCACGCGTTGGGTGAAAAGAAACGAATTGGCGACCAATAAAATTTATAAAATTGATAGCCTGTGTTAAAAAAATAATTAGTTACGTTTTGATTTTTTTTTTGGTCGTCCTTTGTTAGGTGTGAATCGCTTCGTTTCCAGTTTGATTCTAAATTCATCCTTTCAAATCAAACTGCGTTTCTAAATAGGTAGAAACGAGATATTCAATGGAAATAAAGGCTTCGATAATGCCTTGTATGTATGTATAATACATACAGAGGTTTTGCATAAAACATGCTTCTTTAAGTGCTTTTTTATGTTATTGTTTTTAACATTATCTTGCAGATTTTTATTTATGCAGCCATCCTTGACTAAATGACTAAATAAATACTTGCAATGTAATGCATTCTATGTATTAACACACAGAATTAGTTGCAAATTTATTAATGCACATTCATGGTATCCTATTTTTATGTTATCTACCTAGCTATGAAACAAAAGAGTGACGATGTCAAACAAATTATTGAAAAAATTGCTGTCACTGTTAAAAAAACTAAGGTCGAACATCGCAGCGTAATAAAGTTCCTGACAAAAGAAGCGTGCAAAGATCTCTGTCATTGCCAATTTTGCATGACGATTTGGGTATGAAGAAAGTGTCTGCACGGTGGATACCCAAATTGCTTACACCTGAACAAAAACTATATAGAAAAGAAGTTTCTCAAGAAAATTTGGTCGAGTTGGAGAGGGTCAAAGCATTTTTATCTCGAATTATCACCGGCGATAAGACTTGAGTACATCATTGGGACCCTCCTACTAAACAAGAATCCATGCTGTGGACTCATAAGTGTTCTCCATCACCAAAAAAGACCAAGACACAATTTTCAGGAGGAAAAAAACTGATGACAACTGTTTTCTGGGACGTTAAAGGAGTCTTGCTTATTGAATATATGCCATAAATGGAGAGGCCTTCGAAAAGACAATAAAAAATTTAAAACCTGCTCTAGAGGAAAAACGCTCACATTCTTATCCACAAAAAAACTTGTTGCTGCACGACAATTGCCGGGTTCATAAGGCAAATTAAGTTCAGCAGATAATCAATGACTATGGGAACCGTTTTGGGCTTAGGTTTCAAAACACCTTGCGGTGCCATTTTAGCATTTAAGAAATTTAGTTCTCTTTCGTCCCCGCCAAACGCTATTTCATAGAAACAGTTTTTTTTTCCCTCTTGAAAATCTAATTTTAACCATCTCTTTCAGATATGGTCTAGGAGATATTTTATTTAGTTTGTATTGGGTTGTGCCATTCTCCCAATTAAAAAAATTATGTACTTAGCATGGATGTACATAATTTTTGTTTTGGATTAATTGTAGCATGTTTTACTGCCTCGGCAAAGTCTTCAAAATCGTATATTTTACCCATCTTCTTTAGAGATCGCTCTACTTGGTTGTGAAATGAATCAGCCGCCATAAAATTGTGCCCTGGTTCAAAGTATTTCAGTGTAAGAGACTCTAAAGGAAGCTCTTCTGAATTTACAACGAACCAACCACAAAATCATATGTGTTGAATATCGAACTGACAATAAAAAGGCAAAGAACGTGCTGGTGATGTCTTTTTCTGATCTTCCAGCAATTGCTTCATGCCAAATGACAATTGTTGGCAACGAATGTTTGCCAGTTAAAGCAATTATTCGAGTTGTAAATATAACTTCTTTAAACATTTCTAGTCTAGGCAACATAATTACCTTTTGTAGATCTGCTGATACCACCACTGACTCATCGGTTGTTTTCAGGGACGAATCTTCTTGGTACTGTTTTCGAGCGGAAATATATTTTATTTGATGTGCAGCAAACTTGCTACACTCTTGACAATTGTCCTCCGGGAGTTCCTTCTTGTGCGAACTTGCCTTTGACCTACATAATTTGACAAAAGATATTTTCATGTTGGTGACAACCTCTCTGTACAAATAGGTAATAGGAAAATGTAATATTTTGATATTTTGATTTAAAATCATTGTACAGGGTGTCCGGATAAGGGTACGGAGCGGCTGTATCTCGACAATGGTAGTCAGCAGAAGTTCTGGAAAAAAATTCTTATACATAAAGTGGGTAAGAAAAATTGCTGGAAATTATTTTTAAGTGTGTAAATCGACCGCTAGAGGGCGTAACTGCTGCGAAGAAACATAAAATCTACGCTATCTCGGAAAGTCAGGTAATCACCTATAACTTTGAAAACATCATTTTATAGCTTGGGTAGTACTGCATCATTTTGTCTTGTGAAATTTTTTTCTATCAGCCATAATAAAGGAGGGGAAACCGATGAATTTATTAATCTTTATATTGTAATATCTCTTGAACCATTCACCCGATTTGAATATTTTTGATTTCGTTAAAAAGAGCATTTTGTGGACTCTTAAATCAATTTTTTCTTAAATTTTTCTATTTAAACCAAATAAACTAGAGGACGTTATCTGCAACGTTCTTACATTTTTGTGATTTTTGGAATAAAGTTAAATGGAACGATACTATGTTCCTGACAGATTCTTGGCCACAATATAATTATCCGAATTTTAGTGAAAACCGCATCGCGATATGTCCATGCGTTCTCGATTTATAGGAGAAAATGTTAAAAATTAGAATACCTCAATCGTATCAAGTTACCTTAGTAAGAAAAACAAATCAGGTAGCCATGGTTACCCGTAAATTGAAACGTTTACGAGTTTGACAGCTGCCAAAAGTTATTTCTGATAGTTTCTGTGACTTATAGTTATTTTGTAATCGATCTTTTTTTCTGTAAAAAAATATGCCACACTTCTCGAGAAAAATGTCTTCTTTCTGGAAATTGCATTGCATATTGTCGCGACGCAATTACAGCATTTTCGAAACATTGAAAATAAATACGTAGCATATCATATGCTTCTGCGTTAGTAAACGGCATATTTTTTTACAGAAAAAAGATCGATTACAAAATAACTATAAGTCACAGAAACTATCAGAAATAACTTTTGGCAGCTGTCAAACTTGTAATCCTTTCAATTTACAGATAACCATGGCTACCTGATTTGTTTTTCTTACTAAGGTAACTTGATACGATTGAGGTATTCTAATTTTTAACATTTTCTCCTATAAATCGAGAACGCATGGACATATCGCGATGCGGTTTTCACTAAAATTCGGATAATTATATTGTGGCCAAGAATCTGTCAGGAACATAGTATCGTTCCATTTAACTTTATTCCAAAAATCACAAAAATGTAAGAACGTTGCAGATAACGTCCTCTAGTTTATTTGGTTTAAATAGAAAAATTTAAGAAAAAATTGATTTAAGAGTCCACAAAATGCTCTTTTTAACGAAATCAAAAATATTCAAATCGGGTGAATGGTTCAAGAGATATTACAATATAAAGATTAATAAATTCATCGGTTTCCCCTCCTTTATTATGGCTGATAGAAAAAAATTTCACAAGACAAAATGATGCAGTACTACCCAAGCTATAAAATGATGTTTTCAAAGTTATAGGTGATTACCTGACTTTCCGAGATAGCGTAGATTTTATGTTTCTTCGCAGCAGTTACGCCCTCTAGCGGTCGATTTACACACTTAAAAATAATTTCCAGCAATTTTTCTTACCCACTTTATGTATAAGAATTTTTTTCCAGAACTTCTGCTGACTACCATTGTCGAGATACAGCCGCTCCGTACCCTTATCCGGACACCCTGTACATCAACATGATATTAATATCACTGGGTTGGTCTAAAAGATTCTACATGCCTTATCATACCATGATCAATTTTTGTCTTTGCGGTTTTTCCTTGCAGGCTTGTTTTTACTGTTACCCCTAAATTAGTTTTGCTGAGTGCATCCCTAATTACTCTATCATTTTTTCTTTCGAAACCCAAGGTTCCAAGAAAGCTTTGCATCTCTTTTGTTTACATCCCTCTTCGTCTTTTAAAAAGTAAAAAGCAGTCTTAGATCTTCTTGAACCTTGAAAATTACCTGCAGTTTTCCACTTTGTGGTGTCTTGTGATGCATTGTTTCAAATGAAGTTCCTTTTTGCTTTGGTATTCAACTTCCAAAATATTTTTATTTATCTCCATTTGCCTGTTTTCGTTAATCTTTGGGCACATTTTTGGCTGCATTTAGTTTTGCTGCATGACAGTTTTACACCGCGGTTTCTTCTTCGTTCAGCTAGACTTGTATCATACCTTTTCCTTTTGTGTAAAGTTCTTTTCTTTGTGTAATCCTTTTTTTGAGGTTGGTCGATTGTTTGGCTAACCATGTTTTGTAACATTTCGGTTATAAAAATCGCCTTTTTCCATAACTTCTTGCACAGTATATTGTTGCAGTTGAACACTATCGCTATAATTATGAGATTATTCTGTGGAATCGGAATAGAATGTTTTACGTTTCCTTTCTAAGGCTATCTCCTTTGTTGTCTCTTAAATATTGTCTTGATGTTGCTTGTGAAGAGCTAATAACATTTTAAATGATCTGCTGTTAGGATCCATTACCTAACCTATACATACCAACATAAATACGTTTTTATTGTGGTGGTTAGTGGTTAGGCGGCTGACTATCGTTGTGGGAGGATGATAGGCGCCGGGGTTCAATTCTCTGGAGGGGCGGTGACATTTTTTCAGAGAGTTTAATCCCGGATCGACTTGCCATTCGCTGTTGGGAGCAAAGTGATTAACAGCGCGGTATCATAAAAGACGATATGATGCTGTCACAAAGCCAATTGAACACAACTTACACACACAAAACTACACCGCGAGAATTGCAGTGATAGCCATACAAGCGATACAGCTTGCGGAATCACTGCAACTAAGCACCCACCACACATTAAAAAAAAAACAGAATATGTCACTTGCTAGCAATGCAATAAAATAATACACTTGGTATATATCAAAAAGCACATTTGCAGCTTAAAAACGTCACTATAAAAACACCTGTCACTAAAGTGGTTGCATTAACCTAGCCTGCTAACATTTGCAGAAACGATCAATTCTCTTAACAAATGAAGCCATTTGGTAGATACGACTATATTTAATCACGAAGTTATATGTATAAAAGGAACAGATACGACTTTCTGCTTTAACACACTTATACACGGTTTCCACGGCCAAGTGGGACATAGGGAGAATACATATAGGATCGGTTTTCGGTTAATATTATCTCCCTAATACTACTTCATTCAAAATTAAGGGCCGCATATTATAACTGGGTTAACAATAAACATCTCCACAATCATAGTACAAAGAAAGTCATTTTAATAAAGCCAGAAAATTATTATTTTTAAATCTATTGTTCGTGAATTCCTAATAAGGCTTTTAATACGTGAGTTAGTGCAAGCGTCCATGGCGCAATGGTTCGCGCGACGGCTTAATAACGGATTGTTTAGGGTTCGAATCCCGGCAGATTAGTTTTATTTTTTATCTCCAGCAATAATGCTACAAATTCAATAACACTACAAAAATCAGAGGTTTTGAAGACTATAAAATCGATTTTTTGAGGATTAAGGTAAATAATGAATAATTTTTACAATAACAAAAATGATGACGTGCTATTATATTATTCGATTTTTAATTGTTACTAACGACGAATCATTTGTCAAAATAAACAACAAAACTTAATCAAGATTAAAAAAAAATAAAAATAAAATTCATTTCTCGGATTCGAACCCCAAACAATCTGTGCCTTAAGTTATTAAGGCGTCGCGTGAACGTCTGCGCCACGGCCACTTGTACAAACTTACGTGTTAAAAGCCTTATTAGGAATTCGCGTACAATAGGTTTAAAAATAATAATTTTTTTGGCTTTATTAAAATGACTTTCTTTGTACTATGATTGTGGAAATGTTCATTGTTAACCCAGTTATAATATTCGGCACTTAAATTTGGATGAAGTAGTATTAGGGAGATAATATTCACCGAAAACCGATTTTACATGTATTCTCCCTATGTCCCACTCGACCGTGGAAACCCTGTAGATATGCTAATAATCGTTATGTTATGACTTCTATGCCCAACACGGCAGTTTAGCTTGAATGAAAATAATTCCATGACGCTGATGCAACTAAAAAATTAATTTAATTAGGGTTGGAACCACGCCAAATCGACAGAAAGCCGCTGTGGCAGTTTCACCACGCTCAACTCTTCCTTTTTCTCTAAACTGCTTGTGCGTTTGATGGAAAGGGATAGAGTGGAGTGTGGTACAAATATCTAGATGGCTTGCTGTCGATTTGGCGTAGTTCTACCTCAGATTACCGGCAATACATTCTATTGTAGGAATATGCACGTGGGGTTTGATTGGTTTAAAGGTAGCCATTCCAGACCTAGCAAATAATGGATGAGTTAACCCACAATACATCCAGTTCAAATTTATTTCGAAAATTACAGAATGGTGCTCCATCACATTTTGCAATTTTCTCCCAATGAAAATCAAGCGATCGAAACATGAAAATATTGATACGATTAAAGTAAATTTTCCCACGCCATCTATGTATGTATATACATACACTGTTATAAATGTAAGAATACATTTAACACGCTATATATTAAGTGTATTTTTAAACATAAGATAATTATAGAGGTGTCATATTGAGATTCCTAATCCTATTGTGGAACCCATTGGTATATCGATTTTTATAAGACGCAGGTGTCAGAGAACGCACAAAACATACTTCGAGAACATGACAGACAGCAGCGTAATTTTCTAATAAGAAATGCGGCCTGGACTATTACATCTCTAGTATTGGATGGTTATCGAATAGGGCCCTCTCCGTAAAAAGAACAAAAAAATGTGGTTTAGCTTTTGTATAAGCAGATATATACATACATACACATACGTGTATAAAAAAGTAACTGTTATTTGTGTAATATATCGCTTGATACTGTAATATTTTTGTCGTGTTCTAGATAATTCTTAATTTTCTTCCTATATCTTTTTGTACATGTTCTAAATAAATCACATGAATACTGCACACCTTAATACAGGTCGTATTTCATCCGGAAATATATTAAGAAATATATGACGCACACATGTATGTATTATATATATATATATATAAAAAAGAATTCATCTCACATCAGTGTTTCATTCGGGATTTATACACACTTGCATTTTGGGTGTGGGAATGGCGTGCGTTTGTGGCTCTCCGAGTTTGAAAATTTATGATTGCCCACCAAATTATATTCCCTTTCCGAATTATTTACGATCGAATATTAGAAAAGGCATATTTAACCTTTCTATTTCGTTTTACGAGCTGACCGCACGGTCGGACGAATAATAGTAAAATATCTCTTCCCGATTGAGAAATCTCCCGTTTGGATTTACTGCTTTTGTGGGTTTATATAAGATGGACGCTCTAACTGAAATATACGGGGTCCGGTAAAATTGCGTGGATGGACGATTGTCTGCTTGTTTAGAACATTATTCTAAAAATTATTTTAATATTTAATATAATTTGGTCTTCTCCCAAAAATTTTACAAGATTGGAGAGAAAATTTAGCTTCTATTATTGGACTTAGAATGACCTTCGAAATAACCGCTCCACAGCCCTTCAAAACAAATCTTTAAAGTTGTTGTTATCTACATTGTTCCAGACTTTTGCAGAGTCGTGTTGAAAACCAGTCGAAAACCGATGATCTAACTAAAGTTTGGAACAAT